>OU426861.1:0-157500 GCA_911387685.1 Dolichovespula media
ACGATATTAGCGACGATAATGACGACGATAATAACGACGATAATATCGACGATAATAACGACGATAATATCGACGATAATAACGACGATAATAACGACGATAATAGCGATGATATTAACGTTGATTATAACGACGATAATAACCTTATATCGAAGATAATAACGACGATAACAACGATGATAATGACGAAATAACGACGATATTAACGAAGATAATTATGAGGATAATAACGACGATAACAACGATGATAATGACGATAATAACGACGATATTAAAGACGATAATGGCGGCGATAATAACGAGGATAATATCGACGATAATAACGACGATAATAACGACGATAACAACGTTGATAATGACAAAATAACGTCGATATTAACGACGATATTTATGAGGATAATAACGACGATAACAACGATGATAATAACGACGATAATAACGACGACATTGACGACGATAAATTTGACGATAATAACTATGATAATGACGATATTAACGACGATAACGACGATATTAACGACGATAATGACGACGATATTAACGACGATAATGACGACGATAATAACGACGATAATATCGACGATAATAACGACGATAATATCGACGATAATAACGACGATAATAACGACGATAATAGCGATGATATTAACGTTGATTATAACGACGATAATAACGTTATATCGAAGATAATAACGACGATAATAACGACGATAACAACGAGGATAATGACGAAATAACGACGATATTAACGACGATAAATATGAGAATAATAACGACGATAACAACGATGATAATAACGACGACAATAACGACGATTTTAATGACGATAATTATGAGGATAATAACAACGATAACAACGATGATAATACCGTCGATAATAACGACGACATTAACGACGATAATTTTGACGATAATAACTATGATAATGACGATATTAACGACGATAACAACGATGACAATAACGACGTTAATAACGACGATAATTATGAGGATAATAACGACGATAACAACGATGATAATACCGTCGATAATAACGACGACATTAACGACGATAATTTTGACGATAATAACTATGATAATGACGATATTAACGACGATAACAACGATGATAATGTCAATAATAACGACGATATTAACGACGATAATGACGAAGATAATAACGACGATAATATCGACGATAATAACGACGATAATATCGACGATAATAACGACGATAATAACGATGATAATAGCGATGCTATTTACGTTGATTATAACGTCGATAATAACGTTATATCGAAGATAATAACGACGACAACAACGATGATAATGACAATAATAACGACGATATTAACGACGATAATGACGACGATAATAACGACGATAATATCAACGATAATAACGACGATAATATCGACGATAATATCGACGACAATAACGACGATAATAGCGATGATATTAACGTTGATTATAACGACGACAATAACGTTATATGGAAGATAATATAGACGATAATAACGACGATATCAACGATGATAATGACGAAATAACGACGATATTAACGACGATAATTATGAGGATAATAACTACGATAACAACTATGAAAATGACGATAATAACGACGATATTAACGACGATAATTATAAGGATAATAACGACGATAACAACGATGATAATAACGATAATAACGACGATATTAAAGACGATAATGGCGACGAAAATAACGACGATAATATCGACGATAATAACGACGATAATATCGACGATAATAACGACCATAATAACGACGATAATAGCGATGATATTAACGTTGATTATAACGACGATAATAACGTTATATGGAAGATAATAACGACGATAACAACGATGATACTGACAATAATAACGACGATATTAACGACGATAATGACGACGATAATAGCGATGATATTAACGTTGATTATAACGCCGATAATAACGTTATATCGAAGATAATAACGACGATAATAACGACGATAACAACGATGATTATAACGAAAAAACGTCGATATTAACGACGATAATTATGAGGATAATAACGACGACATTGACGACGATAATTTTGACGATAATAACTATGATAATGACGATATTAACGCCGATAACAACGATGATAATGACAATAATAACGACGATTTTAACGACGATAATAACGACGATAATAACGACGATAATATCGACGATAATAACGAAGATAATATCGACGATAATAACGACGATAATAACGACGATAATAGCGATGATATTAACGTTGATTATAACGCCGATAATAACGTTATATCGAAGATAATAACGACGAAATAACGACGATAACAACGATAGATAATAACGATAATAACAACGATATTAACGAGGATATTTATGAGGATAATAACGACGATAGCAACGATGATAATGACGATAATAACGACGACATTGTCGACGATAATTTTGACGATAATAACTATGATAATGACGATATTAACGCCGATAACAACGATGATAATGACAATAATATCTACGATTTTAACGACGATAATAACGACGATAATAACGACGATAATATCGACGATAATATCGACGATAATAACGACGAAATAACGACGATAACAACGATGATAATAACGATAATAACAACGATATTAACGACGATATTTATGAAAATAATAACGACGATAGAACGATGATAATGACGATAATAACGACGACATTGATGACGATAATTTTGACGATAATAACTATGATAATGACGATATTAACGACGATAACAACGATGATAATGACAATAATATCTACGATTTTAACGACGATAATAACGACGATAATAACGACGATAATATCGACGATAATAACGACGATAATAACAACGATAATAGCGATGATATTAACGTTGATTATAACGCCGATAATAACGTTATATCGAAGATAATAACGACGATAATAACGACGATAACAACGATGATAATGACGAAATAACGACGATATTAACGACGATAATTATGAGGATAATAACGAAGATAACAACGATGATAATGACGATAATAACGACGATAATATCGACGATAATAATGACGATAATAACAACGATAACAACGATGATAATGACAAAATAACGTCGATATTAACGACGATAATTATGAGGATAATGCCGACGACATTGACGACGATAATTTTGACGATAATAACTATGATAATGACGATAATAACGACGATAACAACGATGATAATGACAATAATATCTACGATTTTAACGACGATAATAACGACGATAATAACGACGATAATATCGACGATAATAACGACGATAATATCGACGATAATAACGACGATAATAACGACGATAATAGCGATGATATTAACGTTGATTATAACGCCGATAATAACGTTATATCGAAGATAATAACGACGATAATAACGACGATAACAACGATGATAATGACGAAATAACGACGATATTAACGACGATAATTATGAGGATAATAACGAAGATAACAACGATGAAAATGACGATAATAACGACGATAATATCGACGATAATAATGACGATAATAACAACGATAACAACGATGATAATGACAAAATAACGTCGATATTAACGACGATAATTTTGAGGATAATAACGACGACATTGACGACGATAATTTTGACGATAATAACTATAATAATGACGATATTAACGCCGATAACAACGATGATAATGACAATAATAACGACGATTTTAACGACGATAATAACGACGATAATAACGACGATAATATCGACGATAATAACGACGATAATATCGACGATAATAACGACGATAATAATGACGATAATAGCGATGATAATAACGTTGATTATAACGCCGATAATAACGTTATATCGAAGATAATATCGACGATAATAACGACGATAACAACGATGATAATGACGAAATGACGATATTAAGGACGATAACAACGATTATAATGACGAAAAAACGACGATAATAACGACGATATTTATGAGGATAATAACAAAGATAACATCGATGAAAATGACGACAATAACGACGATATTAACGACGATAATTATGAGGATAATAACGACGATAACAACGATGATAATGACGATAATAACGACGATATTAACGACGATAATGACGACGATAATAACGACGATAATATCGACGATAATAACGACCATAATAACGACGATAATAACGACGATAATAGCGATGATATTAACGTTGATTATAACGACGATAATAACGTTATATCGAAGATTGTAACGACGATAATAACGACGATAACAACGATGATAATGACGAAATAACGACGATATTAACGACGATAATTATGAGGATAATAACGAAGATAACATCGACGAAAATGACGATAATAACGACGATATTAACGACGATAATTATGAGGATAATAACGACGATAACAACGATGATAATAACTATAATAACGACGATATTAAAGACGATAATGGCGACGATAATAACGACGATAATAACGACGATAACAACGATGATAATGACAATAATAACGACGATATTAACGACGATAATGACGACGATAATAACGACGATAATATCGACGATAATAACGACGATAATATCGACGATAATAACGACGATAATAACGACGATAATAGCGATGATATTAACGTTGATTATAACGCCGATAATAACGTTATATCGAAGATATTAATGACGATAATAACAACGATAACAACGATGATAATGACAAAATAACGTCGATATTAACGACGATAATTATGAGGATAATAACGACGATAATAATGACGATAATATCGACGATAATAACGACGATAATAACGACGATAATAGCGATGATATTAACGTTGATTATAACGCCGATAATAACGTTATATCGAAAATAATAACGACGATAATAACGACGATAACAACGATGATAATGACGAAATAACGACGATATTAACGAGGATAATTATGAGGATAATAACGAAGATAACAACGATGAAAATGACGACAATAACGACGATATTAACGACGATAATTATGAGGATAATAACGACGATAACAACGATGATAATGTCGATAATAACGACGATATTAACGACGATAATTATGAGGATAATAACGACGATAACAACGATGATAATAACTATAATAACGACGATATTAAAGACGATAATGGCGACGATAATAACGACGATAATATCGACGATAATAACGACGAAATAACGACGATAACAACGATGATAATAACGATAATAACAACAATATTAACGACGATAATTATGAGGATAATAACGACGATAACAACGATGATAATGACGATAAAAACGACGACATTGTCGACGATAATTTTGACGATAATAACTACGATAATGACGATATTAACGACGATAACAACGATGATAATGACAATAATATCTACGATTTTAACGACGATAATAACGACGATAATAACGACGATAATATCGACGATAATATCGACGATAATAACGACGAAATAACGACGATAACAACGATGATAATAACGATAATAACAACGATATTAACGACGATATTTATGAAAATAATAACGACGATAGCAACGATGATAATGACGATAATAACGACGACATTGATGACGATAATTTTGACGATAATAACTATGATAATGACGATATTAACGACGATAACAACGATGATAATGACAATAATATCTACGATTTTAACGACGATAATAACGACGATAATAACGACGATAATATCGACGATAATAACGACGATAATAACAACGATAATAGCGATGATATTAACGTTGATTATAACGCCGATAATAACGTTATATCGAAGATAATAACGACGATAATAACGACGATAACAACGATGATAATGACGAAATAACGACGATATTAACGACGATAATTATGAGGATAATAACGAAGATAACAACGATGAAAATGACGATAATAACGACGATAATATCGACGATAATAATGACGATAATAACAACGATAACAACGATGATAATGACAAAATAACGTCGATATTAACGACGATAATTTTGAGGATAATAACGACGACATTGACGACGATAATTTTGACGATAATAACTATAATAATGACGATATTAACGCCGATAACAACGATGATAATGTCAATAATAACGACGATTTTAACGACGATAATAACGACGATAATAACGACGATAATATCGACGATAATAACGACGATAATATCGACGATAATAACGACGATAATAATGACGATAATAGCGATGATAATAACGTTGATTATAACGCCGATAATAACGTTATATCGAAGATAATAACGACGATAATAACGACGATAACAACGATGATAATGACGAAATAACGACGATATTAAGGACGATAACAACGATGATAATGACGAAAAAACGACGATATTAACGACGATAATTATGAGGATAATAACAAAGATAACATCGATGAAAATGACGACAATAACGACGATATTAACGACGATAATTATGAGGATAATAACGACGATAACAACGATGATAATGACGAAATAACGACGATATTAACGACGATAATTATGAGGATAATAACGAAGATAACAACAATGAAAATGACGACAATAACGACGATATTAACGACGATAATAGCGATGATATTAACGTTGATTATAACGACGATAATAACGTTATATCGAAGATTGTAACGACGATAATAACGACGATAACAACGATGATAATGACGAAATAACGACGATATTAACGACGATAATTATGAGGATAATAACGAAGATAACAACGATGAAAATGACGATAATAACGACGATAATAACGACGATAATAGCGATGATATTAACGTTGATTATAACGCCGATAATAACGTTATATCGAAGATAATAACGACGATAATAACGACGATAACAACGATGATAATGACAAAATAGCGTCGATATTAACGACGATAATTATGAGGATAATATCGACGACATTGACGACGATAATTTTGACGATAATAACTATGATAATGACGATATTAACGACGATAACAACGATGATAATGACAATAATATCTACGATTTTAACGACGATAATAACGACGATAATAACGACGATAATATCGACGATAATAACGACGATATTATCGACGATAATAACGACGATAATAATGACGATAATAGCGATGATAATAACGTTGATTATAACGCCGATAATAACGTTATATCGAAGATAATAACGAAGATAATAACGACGATAACAACGATGATAATGACGAAATGACGATATTAAGGACGATAACAACGATGATTATGACGAAAAAACGACGATATAAACGACGATAATTATGAGGATAATAACAAAGATAACATCGATGAAAATGACGATAATAACGACGATATTAACGACGATAATTATGAGGATAATAACGACGATAACAACGATGATAATGACGATAATAACGACGATATTAACGAAGATAATAACGAAGATAATAACGACGATAACAACGATGATAATGACGAAATGACGATATTAAGGACGATAACAACGATGATTATGACGAAAAAACGACGATATAAACGACGATAATTATGAGGATAATAACAAAGATAACATCGATGAAAATGACGATAATAACGACGATATTAACGACGATAATTATGAGGATAATAACGACGATAACAACGATGATAATGACGATAATAACGACGATATTAACGACGATAATGACGACGATAATAACGACGATAATAACGACGATAATAACGACGATAATAACGACGATAATAACGACGATAATAGCGATGATATTAACGTTGATTATAACGACGATAATAACGTTATATCGAAGATTGTAACGACGATAATAACGACGATAACAACGATGATAATGACGAAATAACGACGATATTAACGACGATAATTATGAGGATAATAACGAAGATAACAACGATGAAAATGACGATAATAACGACGATAATAACGACGATAATAGCGATGATATTAACGTTGATTATAACGCCGATAATAACGTTATATCGAAGATAATAACGACGATAATAACGACGATAACAACGATGATAATGACAAAATAGCGTCGATATTAACGACGATAATTATGAGGATAATATCGACGACATTGACGACGATAATTTTGACGATAATAACTATGATAATGACGATATTAACGACGATAACAACGATGATAATGACAATAATATCTACGATTTTAACGACGATAATAACGACGATAATAACGACGATAATATCGACGATAATAACGACGATAATATCGACGATAATAACGACGATAATAATGACGATAATAGCGATGATAATAACGTTGATTATAACGCCGATAATAACGTTATATCGAAGATAATAACGAAGATAATAACGACGATAACAACGATGATAATGACGAAATGACGATATTAAGGACGATAACAACGATGATTATGACGAAAAAACGACGATATAAACGACGATAATTATGAGGATAATAACAAAGATAATATCGATGAAAATGACGATAATAACGACGATATTAACGACGATAATTATGAGGATAATAACGACGATAATAACGATGATAATGACGATAATAACGACGATATTAACGACGATAATGACGACGATAATAACGACGATAATAACGACGATAATAACGACGATAATAACGACGATAATAGCGATGATATTAACTTTGATTATAACGACGATAATAACGTTATATCGAAGATTGTAACGACGATAATAACGACGATAACAACGATGATAATGACGAAATAACGACGATATTAACGACGATAATTATGAGGATAATAACGAAGAAAACATCGACGAAAATGACGATAATAACGACGATAATAACGACGATAATAGCGATGATATTAACGTTGATTATAACGCCGATAATAACGTTATATCGAAGATAATAACGACGATAATAACGACGATAACAACGATGATAATGACAAAATAGCGTCGATATTAACGACGATAATTATGAGGATAATATCGACGACATTGACGACGATAATTTTGACGATAATAACTATGATAATGACGATATTAACGACGATAACAACGATGATAATGACAATAATATCTACGATTTTAACGACGATAATAACGACGATAATAACGACGATAATATCGACGATAATAACGACGATAATATCGACGATAATAACAACGATAATAATGACGATAATAGCGATGATAATAACGTTGATTATAACGCCGATAATAACGTTATATCGAAGATAATAACAAAGATAATAACGACGATAACAACGATGATAATGACGAAATGACGATATTAAGGACGATAACAACGATGATTATGACGAAAAAACGACGATATAAACGACGATAATTATGAGGATAATAACAAAGATAACATCGATGAAAATGACGATAATAACGACGATATTAACGACGATAATTATGAGGATAATAACGACGATAACAACGATGATAATGACGATAATAACGACGATATTAACGACGATAATGACGACGATAATAACGACGATAATAACGACGATAATAACGACGATAATAACGACGATAATAGCGATGATATTAACTTTGATTATAACGACGATAATAACGTTATATCGAAGATTGTAACGACGATAATAACGACGATAACAACGATGATAATGACGAAATAACGACGATATTAACGACGATAATTATGAGGATAATAACGAAGATAACATCGACGAAAATGACGATAATAACGACGATATTAACGACGATAATTATGAGGATAATAACGACGATAACAACGATGATAATAACTATAATAACGACGATATTAAAGACGATAATGGCGACGATAATAACGACGATAATATCGACGATAATAACGACGAAATAACGACGATAACAACGATGATAATAACGATAATAACAATGATATTAACGACGATATTTATGAGGATAATAACGACGATAGCAACGATGATAATGACGATAATAACGACGATATTAACGACGATAATGACGACGATAATAACGACGATAATAACGACGAAAATAACGACGATAATAACGACGATAATAGCGATGATATTAACGTTGATTATAACGACGATAATAACGTTATATCGAAGATAATAACGACGATAATAACGACGATAACAACGATGATAATAACGACGATAATAACGACGATAATAGCGATGATATTTGCGTTGATTATAACGCCGATAATAACGTTATATCGAAGATAATAACGACGATAATAACGACGATAACAACGATGATAATGACGAAATAACGACGATATTAACGACGATAATTATGAGGATAATAACGAAGATAACAACGATGATAATAACTATAATAACGACGATATTAAAGACGATAATGGCGACGATAATAACGACGATAATATCGACGATAATAACGACGAAATAACAACGATAACAACGATGATAATAACGATAATAACAACGATATTAACGACGATATTTATGAGGATAATAACGACGATAGCAACGATGATAATGACGATAATAACGACGACATTGACGACGATAAATTTGGCGATAATAACTATGGTAATGACGATATTAGCGACGATAACAACGATGATAATGACAATAATATCTACGATTTTAACGACGATAATAACGACGATAATATCGACGATAATAACGACGATAATAACGACGATAATAGCGATGATATTAACGTTGATTATAACGCCGATAATAACGTTATATCGAAGATAATAACGACGATAACAACGATGATAATGACGAAATAACGACGACATTAACGACGATAATTACGAGGATAATAACGAAGATAACAACGATGAAAATGACGATAATAACGACGATAATATCGACGATAATAATGACGATAATAACAACGATAACAACGATGATAATGACAAAATAACGTCGATATTAACGACGATAATTATGAGGATAATAACGACGATAACAACGATGATAATAACTATAATAACGACGATATTAAAGACGATAATGGCGACGATAATAACGACGATAATATCGACGATAATAACGACGAAATAACGACGATAACAACGATGATAATAACGATAATAACAACGATATTAACGACGATATTTATGAGGATAATAACGACGATAGCAACGATGATAATGACGATAATAACGACGACATTGACGACGATAATTTTGACGATAATAACTATGATAATGACGATATTAACGCCGATAACAACGATGATAATGACAATAATAACGACGATTTTAACGACGATAATAACGACGATAATTACGACGATAATATCGACGATAATAACGACGATAATATCGACGATAATAACGACGATAATAACGACGATAATAGCGATGATATTAACGTTGATTATATCGCCGATAATAACGTTATATCGAAGATAATAACGACGATAATAACGACGATAACAACGATGATAATGACAATAATAACGACGATATTAACGACGATAATGACGACGATAATAACGACGATAATATCGACGATAATAACGACGATAATATCGACGATAATAACGACGATAATAACGACGATAATAGCGATGATATTAACGTTGATTATAACGCCGATAATAACGTTATATCGAAGATATTAATGACGATAATAACAACGATAACAACGATGATAATGACGAAATAACGACGATATTAAGGACGATAATTATGAGGATAATAACGAAGATAACAACGATGAAAATGACGATAATAACGACGATAATATCGATGATAATAATGACGATAATAACAACGATAACAACGATGATAATGACAAAATAACGTCGATATTAACGACGATAATTATGAGGATAATAATGACGACATTGACGTCGATAATTTTGACGATAATAACTATGATAATGACGATATTAACGCCGATAACAACGATGATAATGACAATAATAACGACGATTTTAACGACGATAATAACGACGATAATAACGACGATAATAACGACGATAATAACGACGATAATATCGACGATAATAACGACGATAATATCGACGATAATAACGACGATAATAGCGATGATATTAACGTTGATTGTAACGCCAATAATAACGTTATATCGAAGATAATAACGACGATAATAACGACGATAACAACGATGATAATGACGAAATAACGACGATATTAACGACGATAATTATGAGGATAATAACGAAGATAACAACGATGAAAATGACGATAATAACGACGATAATTTCGACGATAATAATGACGATAATAACAACGATAACAACGATGATAATGACAAAATAACGTCGATATTAACGACGATAATTATGAGGATAATAACGACGACATTGACGACGATAATTTTGACGATAATAACTATTATAATGACGAAATTAACGTCGATAACAACGATGATAATGACAATAATAACGACGATTTTAACGACGATAATATCGACGATAATAACAACGATAATATCGACGATAATAACGACGATAATATCGACGATGATAATGACGATAATAACAACGATAACAACGATGATAATGACACAATAACGTCGATATTAACGACGATAATTATGAGGATAATAACGACGACATTGACGACGATAATTTTGACGATAATAACTATGATAATGACGATATTAACGCCGATAACAACGATGATAATGACAATAATAACGACGATTTTAACGACGATAATAACGACGATAATAACGACGATAATATCGACGATAATAACGACGATAATATCGACGATAATAACGACGATAATAACGACGATAATAGCGATGATATTAACGTTGATTATAACGCCGATAATAACGTTATATCGAAGATAATAACGACGATAATAACGACGATAACAACGATGATAATGACGAAATAACGACGATATTAACGACGATAATTATGAGGATAATAACGAAGATAACAACGATGAAAATGACGATAATAACGACGATAATATCGACGATAATAATGACGATAATAACAACGATAACAACGATGATAATGACAAAATAGCGTCGATATTAACGACAGTAATTATGAGGATAATATCGACGACATTGACGACGATAATTTTGACGATAATAACTATGATAATGACGATATTAACGCCGATAACAACGAAGATAATGACAATAATAACGACGATTTTAACGACGATAATAACGACGATAATAACGACGATAATAACGACGATAATAACGACGATAATATCGACGATAATAACGACGATAATATCGACGATAATAACGACGATAATAGCGATGATATTAACGTTGATTATAACGCCGATAATAACGTTATATCGAAGATAATAACGACGATAATAACGACGATAACAACGATGATAATGACGAAATAACGAAGATATTAAGGACGATAACAACGATGATAATGACGAAAAAACGACGATATTAACGACGATAATTATGAGGATAATAACAAAGATAACATCGATGAAAATGACGACAATAACGACGATATTAACGACGATAATTATGAGGATAATAACGACGATAACAACGATGATAATGACGATAATAACGACGATATTAACGACGATAATGACGACGATAATAACGACGATAATAACGACGATAATAACGACGATAATAACGAGGATAATAACGAAGATAATAGCGATGATATTAACGTTGATTATAACGACGATAATAACGTTATATCGAAGATAATAACGACGATAATAACGACGATAACATCGATGATAATGACGAAATAACGACGATATAAACGACGATAATTATGAGGATAATAACGAAGATAACATCGATGAAAATGACGATAATAACGACGATATTAACGACGATAATTATGAGGATAATAACGACGATAGCAACGATGATAATAACTATAATAACGACGATATTAAAGACGATAATGGCGACGATAATAACGACGGTAATATCGACGATAATAACGACGAAATAACGACGATAATAACGATGATAATAACGATAATAACAACGATATTAACGACGATATTTATGAGGATAATAACGACGATAGCAACGATGATAATGACGATAATAACGACGACATTGACGACGATAATTTTGACGATAATAACTATGATAATGACGATATTAACGACGATAACAACGATGATAATGACAATAATAACGACGATTTTAACGACGATAATATCGACGATAATAACAATTATAATATCGACGATAATAACGACGATAATATCGACGATAATAACGACGATAATAACGACGATAATAGCGATGATATTAACGTTGATTGTAACGCCGATAATAACGTTATATCGAAGATAATAACGACGATAATAACGACGATAACAACGATGATAATGACGAAATAACGACGATATTAACGACGATAATTATGAGGATAATAACGAAGATAACAACGATGAAAATGACGATAATAACGACGATAATTTCGACGATAATAATGACGATAATAACAACGATAACAACGATGATAATGACAAAATAACGTCGATATTAACGACGATAATTATGAGGATAATAACGACGACATTGACGACGATAATTTTGACGATAATAACTATGATAATGACGAAATTAACGTCGATAACAACGATGATAATGACAATAATAACGACGATTTTAACGACGATAATATCGACGATAATAACAACGATAATATCGACGATAATAACGACGATAATATCGACGATAATAACGACGATAATAACGACGATAATAGCGATGATATTAACGTTGATTGTAACGCCGATAATAACGTTATATCGAAGATAATAACGACGATAATAACGACGATAACAACGATAATAATGACGAAAAAACGACGATTTTAAGGACGACAACAACGATGATAATGACGAAAAAACGACGATATTAACGACGATAATTATGAGGATAATAACAAAGATAACATCGATGAAAATGATGACAATAACGACGATATTAACGACGATAATTATGAGGATAATAACGACGATAACAACGATGATAATGACGATAATAACGACGATATTAACGACGATAATGACGACGATAATAACGACGATAATAACGACGAAAATAACGACGATAATAACGACGATAATAGCGATGATATTAACGTTGATTATAACGACGATAATAACGTTATATCGAAGATAATAACGACGATAATAACGACGATAACAACGATGATAATGACGATAATAACGACGATATTAACGACGATAATGACGACGATAATAACGACGATAATAACGACGAAAATAACGACGATAATAACGACGATAATAGCGATGATATTAACGTTGATTATAACGACGATAATAACGTTATATCGAAGATAATAACGACGATAATAACGACGATAACAACGATGATAATGACGAAATAACGACGATATTAACGACGATAATTATGAGGATAATAACGAAGATAACATCGATGAAAATGACGATAATAACGACGATATTAACGACGATAATTATGAGGATAATAACGACGATAACAACGATGATAATAACTATAATAACGACGATATTAAAGACGATAATGTTGACGATAATAACGACGATAATATCGACGATAATAACGACGAAATAACGACGATAACAACGATGATAATAACGATAATAACAACGATATTAACGACGATATTTATGAGGATAATAACGACGATAGCAACGATGATAATGACGATAATAACGACGACATTGACGACGATAATTTTGACGATAATAACTATGATAATGACGATATTAACGACGATAACAACGATGATAATGACAATAATAACGACGATTTAACGACGATAATAACGACGATAATAACGACGATAATATCGACGATAATAACGACGATAATATCGACGATAATAACGACGATAATAACGACGATAATAGCGATGATATTAACGTTGATTGTAACGCCGATAATAACGTTATATCGAAGATTATAACGACGATAATAACGACGATAACAACGATGATAATGACGAAAAAACGACGATATTAAGGACGATAACAACGATGATAATGACGAAAAAACGACGATATTAACGACGATAATTATGAGGATAATAACAAAGATAACATCGATGAAAATGACGACAATAACGACGATATTAACGACGATAATTATGAGGATAATAACGACGATAACAACGATTATAATGACGATAATAACGACGATATTAACGACGATAATGACGACGATAATAACGACGATAATAACGACGAAAATAACGACGATAATAACGACGATAATAGCGATGATATTAACGTTGATTATAACGACGATAATAACGTTATATCGAAGATAATAACGACGATAATAACGACGATAACAACGATGATAATGACGAAATAACGACGATATTAACGACGATAATTATGAGGATACTAACGAAGATAACATCGATGAAAATGACGATAATAACGACGATATTAACGACGATAATTATGAGGATAATAACGACGATAACAACGATGATAATAACTATAATAACGACGATATTAAAGACGATAATGGCGACGATAATATCGACGTTAATATCGACGATAATAACGACGAATTAACGACGATAACAACGATGATAATAACGATAATAACAACGATATTAACAACGATATTTATGAGGATAATAACGACGATAGGAACGATGATAATGGCGATAATAACGACGACATTGACGACGATAATTTTGACGATAATAACTATGATAATGACGATATTAACGCCGATAACAACGATGATAATGACAATAATAACGACGATTTTAACGACGATAATAACGACGATAATAACGACGATAATATCGACGATAATAACGACGATATTAAGGACGATAACGACGATAATAACGACGATAATAGCGATGATATTAACGTTGATTATAACGCCGATAATAACGTTATATCGAAGATAATAACGACGATAATAACGACGATAACAACGATGATAATGACGAAATAACGACGATATTAACGACGATAATTATGAGGATAATAACGAAGAAAACAACGATGAAAATGACGATAATAACGACGATAATATCGACGATAATAATGACGATAATAACAACGATAACAACGATGATAATGACAAAATAACGTCGATATTAACGACGATAATTATGAGGATAATAACGACGACATTGACAACGATAATTTTGACGATATTAACTATGATAATGACGATATTAACGCCGATAACAACGATGATAATGACAATAATAACGACGATTTTAGCGACGATAATAACGACGATAATAACGACGATAATATCGACGATATTAACGACGAAAATATCGACGATAACGACGATAATAACGACGATAATAGCGATGATATTAACGTTGATTATAACGCCGATAATAACGTTATATCGAAGATAATAACGACGATAATAACGACGATAACAACGATGATAATGACGAAATAACGACGATATTAACGACGATAATTATGAGGATAATAACGAAGATAACAACGATGAAAATGACGATAATAACGACGATAATATCGACGATAATAACGACGATAATAGCGATGATATTAACGTTGATTATAACGCCGATAATAACGTTATATCGAAGATAATAACGACGATAATAACGACGATAACAACGATGATAATGACGAAATAACGAAGATATTAAGGACGATAACAACGATGATAATGACGAAAAAACGACGATATTAACGACGATAATTATGAGGATAATAACAAAGATAACATCGATGAAAATGACGACAATAACGACGATATTAACGACGATAATTATGAGGATAATAACGACGATAACAACGATGATAATGACGATAATAACGACGATATTAACGACGATAATGACGACGATAATAACGACGATAATAACGACGATAATAACGACGATAATAACGAGGATAATAACGAAGATAATAGCGATGATATTAACGTTGATTATAACGACGATAATAACGTTATATCGAAGATAATAACGACGATAATAACGACGATAACATCGATGATAATGACGAAATAACGACGATATAAACGACGATAATTATGAGGATAATAACGAAGATAACATCGATGAAAATGACGATAATAACGACGATATTAACGACGATAATTATGAGGATAATAACGACGATAGCAACGATGATAATAACTATAATAACGACGATATTAAAGACGATAATGGCGACGATAATAACGACGATAATATCGACGATAATAACGACGAAATAACGACGATAACAACGATGATAATAACGATAATAACAACGATATTAACGACGATATTTATGAGGATAATAACGACGATAGCAACGATGATAATGACGATAATAACGACGACATTGACGACGATAATTTTGACGATAATAACTATGATAATGACGATATTAACGACGATAACAACGATGATAATGACAATAATAACGACGATTTAACGACGATAATAACGACGATAATAACGACGATAATATCGACGATAATAACGACGATAATATCGACGATAATAACGACGATAATAACGACGATAATAGCGATGATATTAACGTTGATTGTAACGCCGATAATAACGTTATATCGAAGATTATAACGACGATAATAACGACGATAACAACGATGATAATGACGAAAAAACGACGATATTAAGGACGATAACAACGATGATAATGACGAAAAAACGACGATATTAACGACGATAATTATGAGGATAATAACAAAGATAACATCGATGAAAATGACGACAATAACGACGATATTAACGACGATAATTATGAGGATAATAACGACGATAACAACGATTATAATGACGATAATAACGACGATATTAACGACGATAATGACGACGATAATAACGACGATAATAACGACGAAAATAACGACGATAATAACGACGATAATAGCGATGATATTAACGTTGATTATAACGACGATAATAACGTTATATCGAAGATAATAACGACGATAATAACGACGATAACAACGATGATAATGACGAAATAACGACGATATTAACGACGATAATTATGAGGATACTAACGAAGATAACATCGATGAAAATGACGATAATAACGACGATATTAACGACGATAATTATGAGGATAATAACGACGATAACAACGATGATAATAACTATAATAACGACGATATTAAAGACGATAATGTTGACGATAATAACGACGATAATATCGACGATAATAACGACGAAATAACGACGATAACAACGATGATAATAACGATAATAACAACGATATTAACGACGATATTTATGAGGATAATAACGACGATAGCAACGATGATAATGACGATAATAACGACGACATTGACGACGATAATTTTGACGATAATAACTATGATAATGACGATATTAACGACGATAACAACGATGATAATGACAATAATAACGACGATTTAACGACGATAATAACGACGATAATAACGACGATAATATCGACGATAATAACGACGATAATATCGACGATAATAACGACGATAATAACGACGATAATAGCGATGATATTAACGTTGATTGTAACGCCGATAATAACGTTATATCGAAGATTATAACGACGATAATAACGACGATAACAACGATGATAATGACGAAAAAACGACGATATTAAGGACGATAACAACGATGATAATGACGAAAAAACGACGATATTAACGACGATAATTATGAGGATAATAACAAAGATAACATCGATGAAAATGACGACAATAACGACGATATTAACGACGATAATTATGAGGATAATAACGACGATAACAACGATTATAATGACGATAATAACGACGATATTAACGACGATAATGACGACGATAATAACGACGATAATAACGACGAAAATAACGACGATAATAACGACGATAATAGCGATGATATTAACGTTGATTATAACGACGATAATAACGTTATATCGAAGATAATAACGACGATAATAACGACGATAACAACGATGATAATGACGAAATAACGAAGATATTAAGGACGATAACAACGATGATAATGACGAAAAAACGACGATATTAACGACGATAATTATGAGGATAATAACAAAGATAACATCGATGAAAATGACGACAATAACGACGATATTAACGACGATAATTATGAGGATAATAACGACGATAACAACGATGATAATGACGATAATAACGACGATATTAACGACGATAATGACGACGATAATAACGACGATAATAACGACGATAATAACGACGATAATAACGAGGATAATAACGAAGATAATAGCGATGATATTAACGTTGATTATAACGACGATAATAACGTTATATCGAAGATAATAACGACGATAATAACGACGATAACATCGATGATAATGACGAAATAACGACGATATAAACGACGATAATTATGAGGATAATAACGAAGATAACATCGATGAAAATGACGATAATAACGACGATATTAACGACGATAATTATGAGGATAATAACGACGATAGCAACGATGATAATAACTATAATAACGACGATATTAAAGACGATAATGGCGACGATAATGCGACGATAATATCGACGATAATAACGACGAAATAACGACGATAACAACGATGATAATAACGATAATAACAACGATATTAACGACGATATTTATGAGGATAATAACGACGATAGCAACGATGATAATGACGATAATAACGACGACATTGACGACGATAATTTTGACGATAATAACTATGATAATGACGATATTAACGACGATAACAACGATGATAATGACAATAATAACGACGATTTAACGACGATAATAACGACGATAATAACGACGATAATATCGACGATAATAACGACGATAATATCGACGATAATAACGACGATAATAACGACGATAATAGCGATGATATTAACGTTGATTGTAACGCCGATAATAACGTTATATCGAAGATTATAACGACGATAATAACGACGATAACAACGATGATAATGACGAAAAAACGACGATATTAAGGACGATAACAACGATGATAATGACGAAAAAACGACGATATTAACGACGATAATTATGAGGATAATAACAAAGATAACATCGATGAAAATGACGACAATAACGACGATATTAACGACGATAATTATGAGGATAATAACGACGATAACAACGATTATAATGACGATAATAACGACGATATTAACGACGATAATGACGACGATAATAACGACGATAATAACGACGAAAATAACGACGATAATAACGACGATAATAGCGATGATATTAACGTTGATTATAACGACGATAATAACGTTATATCGAAGATAATAACGACGATAATAACGACGATAACAACGATGATAATGACGAAATAACGACGATATTAACGACGATAATTATGAGGATACTAACGAAGATAACATCGATGAAAATGACGATAATAACGACGATATTAACGACGATAATTATGAGGATAATAACGACGATAACAACGATGATAATAACTATAATAACGACGATATTAAAGACGATAATGTTGACGATAATAACGACGATAATATCGACGATAATAACGACGAAATAACGACGATAACAACGATGATAATAACGATAATAACAACGATATTAACGACGATATTTATGAGGATAATAACGACGATAGCAACGATGATAATGACGATAATAACGACGACATTGACGACGATAATTTTGACGATAATAACTATGATAATGACGATATTAACGACGATAACAACGATGATAATGACAATAATAACGACGATTTAACGACGATAATAACGACGATAATAACGACGATAATATCGACGATAATAACGACGATAATATCGACGATAATAACGACGATAATAACGACGATAATAGCGATGATATTAACGTTGATTGTAACGCCGATAATAACGTTATATCGAAGATAATAACGACGATAATAACGACGATAACAACGATGATAATGACGAAAAAACGACGATATTAAGGACGATAACAACGATGATAATGACGAAAAAACGACGATATTAACGACGATAATTATGAGGATAATAACAAAGATAACATCGATGAAAATGACGACAATAACGACGATATTAACGACGATAATTATGAGGATAATAACGACGATAACAACGATTATAATGACGATAATAACGACGATATTAACGACGATAATTACGACGATAATAACGACGATAATAACGACGAAAATAACGACGATAATAACGACGATAATAGCGATGATATTAACGTTGATTATAACGACGATAATAACGTTATATCGAAGATAATAACGACGATAATAACGACGATAACAACGATGATAATGACGAAATAACGACGATATTAACGACGATAATTATGAGGATACTAACGAAGATAACATCGATGAAAATGACGATAATAACGACGATATTAACGACGATAATTATGAGGATAATAACGACGATAACAACGATGATAATAACTATAATAACGACGATATTAAAGACGATAATGGCGACGATAATATCGACGTTAATATCGACGATAATAACGACGAATTAACGACGATAACAACGATGATAATAACGATAATAACAACGATATTAACAACGATATTTATGAGGATAATAACGACGATAGGAACGATGATAATGGCGATAATAACGACGACATTGACGACGATAATTTTGACGATAATAACTATGATAATGACGATATTAACGCCGATAACAACGATGATAATGACAATAATAACGACGATTTTAACGACGATAATAACGACGATAATAACGACGATAATATCGACGATAATAACGACGATATTAGCGACGATAACGACGATAATAACGACGATAATAGCGATGATATTAACGTTGATTATAACGCCGATAATAACGTTATATCGAAGATAATAACGACGATAATAACGACGATAACAACGATGATAATGACGAAATAACGACGATATTAACGACGATAATTATGAGGATAATAACGACGACATTGACAACGATAATTTTGACGATATTAACTATGATAATGACGATATTAACGCCGATAACAACGATGATAATGACAATAATAACGACGATTTTAGCGACGATAATAACGACGATAATAACGACGATAATATCGACGATATTAACGACGAAAATATCGACGATAACGACGATAATAACGACGATAATAGCGATGATATTAACGTTGATTATAACGCCGATAATAACGTTATATCGAAGATAATAACGACGATAATAACGACGATAACAACGATGATAATGACGAAATAACGACGATATTAACGACGATAATTATGAGGATAATAACGAAGATAACAACGATGAAAATGACGATAATAACGACGATAATATCGACGATAATAATGACGATAATAACAACGATAACAACGATGATAATGACAAAATAACGTCGATATTAACGACGATAATTATGAGGTTAATAACGACGACATTGACGACGATAATTTTGACGATAATAACTATGATAATGACGATATTAACGCCGATAACAACGATGATAATGACAATAATAACGACGATTTTAACGACGATAATAACGACGATAATAACGACGATAATATCGACGATAATAACGACGATAATATCGACGATATCGACGATAATAACGACGATAATAGCGATGATATTAACGTTGATTATAACGCCGATAATAACGTTATATCGAAGATAATAACGACGATAATAACGACGATAACAACGATGATAATGACGAAATAACGTCGATATTAACGACGATAATTATGAGGATAATAACGACGACATTGACGACGATAATTTTGACGATAATAACTATGATAATGACGATATTAACGCCGATAACAACGATGATAATGACAATAATAACGACGATTTTAACGACGATAATAACGACGATAATAACGACGATAATATCGACGATAATAACGACGATAATATCGACGATAATAACGACGATAATAACGACGATAATAGCGATGATATTAACGTTGATTGTAACGCCGATAATAACGTTATATCGAAGATTATAACGACGATAATAACGACGATAACAACGATGATAATGACGAAAAAACGACGATATTAAGGACGATAACAACGATGATAATGACGAAAAAACGACGATATTAACGACGATAATTATGAAAATAATAACAAAGATAACTTCGATGAAAATGACGACAATAACGACAATATTAACGACGATAATTATGAGGATAATAACGACGATAACAACGATGATAATGACGATAATAACGACGATATTAACGACGATAATGACGACGATAATAACGACGATAATAACGACGATAATAACGACGATAATAACGACGATAATAACGACGATAATAGCGATGATATTAACGTTGATTATAACGACGATAATAACGTTATATCGAAGATAATAACGACGATAATAACGACGATAACATCGATGATAATGACGAAATAACGACGATATAAACGACGATAATTATGAGGATAATAACGAAGATAACATCGATGAAAATGACGATAATAACGACGATATTAACGGCGATAATTATGAGGATAATAACGACGATAGCAACGATGATAATAACTATAATAACGACGATAACAACGATGATAATGACGAAATAACGACGATATTAACGACGATAATTATGAGGATAATAACGAAGATAACATCGATGAAAATGACGATAATAACGACGATATTAACGACGATAATTATGAGGATAATAACGACGATAACAACGATGATAATAGCTATAATAACGACGATATTTAAGACGATAATGTTGACGATAATAACGACGATAATATAGACGATAATAACGACGAAATAACGACGATAACAACGATGATAATAACGATAATAACAACGATATTAACGACGATATTTATGAGGATAATAACGACGATAGCAACGATGATAATGACGATAATAACGACGACATTGACGACGATAATTTTGACGATAATAACTATGATAATGACGATATTAACGACGATAACAACGATGATAATGACAATAATAACGACGATTTAACGACGATAATAACGACGATAATAACGACGATAATATCGACGATAATAACGACGATAATATCGACGATAATAACGACGATAATAACGACGATAATAGCGATGATATTAACGTTGATTGTAACGCCGATAATAACGTTATATCGAAGATTATAACGACGATAATAACGACGATAACAACGATGATAATGACGAAAAAACGACGATATTAAGGACGATAACAACGATGATAATGACGAAAAAACGACGATATTAACGACGATAATTATGAGGATAAGAACAAAGATAACATCGATGAAAATGACGACAATAACGACGATATTAACGACGATAATTATGAGGATAATAACGACGATAACAACGATTATAATGACGATAATAACGACGATATTAACGACGATAATGACGACGATAATAACGACGATAATAACGACGAAAATAACGACGATAATAACGACGATAATAGCGATGATATTAACGTTGATTATAACGACGATAATAACGTTATATCGAAGATAATAACGACGATAATAACGACGATAACAACGATGATAATGACGAAATAACGACGATATTAACGACGATAATTATGAGGATACTAACGAAGATAACATCGATGAAAATGACGATAATAACGACGATATTAACGACGATAATTATGAGGATAATAACGACGATAACAACGATGATAATAACTATAATAACGACGATATTAAAGACGATAATGGCGACGATAATATCGACGTTAATATCGACGATAATAACGACAAATTAACGACGATAACAACGATGATAATAACGATAATAACAACGATATTAACAACGATATTTATGAGGATAATAACGACGATAGGAACGATGATAATGGCGATAATAACGACGACATTGACGACGATAATTTTGACGATAATAACTATGATAATGACGATATTAACGCCGATAACAACGATGATAATGACAATAATAACGACGATTTTAACGACGATAATAACGACGATAATAACGACGATAATATCGACGATAATAACGACGATATTAGCGACGATAACGACGATAATAACGACGATAATAGCGATGATATTAACGTTGATTATAACGCCGATAATAACGTTATATCGAAGATAATAACGACGATAATAACGACGATAACAACGATGATAATGACGAAATAACGACGATATTAACGACGATAATTATGAGGATAATAACGAAGATAACAACGATGAAAATGACGATAATAACGACGATAATATCGACGATAATAATGACGATAACAACGATAACAACGATGATAATGACAAAATAACGTCGATATTAACGACGATAATTATGAGGTTAATAACGACGACATTGACGACGATAATTTTGACGATAATAACTATGATAATGACGATATTAACGCCGATAACAACGATGATAATGACAATAATAACGACGATTTTAACGACGATAATAACGACGATAATAACGACGATAATATCGACGATAATAACGACGATAATATCGACGATATCGACGATAATAACGACGATAATAGCGATGATATTAACGTTGATTATAACGCCGATAATAACGTTATATCGAAGATAATAACGACGATAATAACGACGATAACAACGATGATAATGACGAAATAACGTCGATATTAACGACGATAATTATGAGGATAATAACGACGACATTGACGACGATAATTTTGACGATAATAACTATGATAATGACGATATTAACGCCGATAACAACGATGATAATGACAATAATAACGACGATTTTAACGACGATAATAACGACGATAATAACGACGATAATATCGACGATAATAACGACGATAATATCGACGATAATAACGACGATAATAACGACGATAATAGCGATGATATTAACGTTGATTATAACGCCGATAATAACGTTATATCGAAGATAATAACGACGATAATAACGACGATAACAACGATGATAATGACGAAATAACGACGATATTAACGACGATAATTATGAGGATAATAACGAAGATAACAACGATGAAAATGACGATAATAACGACGATAATATCGACGATAATAATGACGATAATAACAACGATAACAACGATGATAATGACAAAATAGCGTCGATATTAACGACAGTAATTATGAGGATAATATCGACGACATTGACGACGATAATTTTGACGATAATAACTATGATAATGACGATATTAACGACGATAACAACGAAGATAATGACAATAATAACGACGATTTTAACGACGATAATAACGACGATAATAACGACGATAATAACGACGATAATAACGACGATAATATCGACGATTATAACGACGATAATATCGACGATAATAACGACGATAATAGCGATGATATTAACGTTGATTATAACGCCGATAATAACGTTATATCGAAGATAATAACGACGATAATAACGACGATAACAACGATGATAATGACGAAATAACGAAGATATTAAGGACGATAACAACGATGATAGTGACGAAAAAACGACGATATTAACGACGATAATTATGAGGATAATAACAAAGATAACATCGATGAAAATGACGACAATAACGACGATATTAACGACGATAATTATGAGGCTAATAACGACGATAACAACGATGATAATGACGATAATAACGACGATATTAACGACGATAATGACGACGATAATAATGACGATAATAACGACGATAATAACGACGATAATAACGACGATAATAACGACGATAATAGCGATGATATTAACGTTGATTATAACGACGATAATAACGTTATATCGAAGATAATAACGACGATAATAACGACGATAACAACGATGATAATGACGAAATAACGACGATATTAAGGACGATAACAACGATGATAATGACGAAAAAACGACGATATTAACGACGATAATTATGAAAATAATAACAAAGATAACTTCGATGAAAATGACGACAATAACGACAATATTAACGACGATAATTATGAGGATAATAACGACGATAACAACGATGATAATGACGATAATAACGACGATATTAACGACGATAATGACGACGATAATAACGACGATAATAACGACGATAATAACGACGATAATAACGACGATAATAACGACGATAATAGCGATGATATTAACGTTGATTATAACGACGATAATAACGTTATATCGAAGATAATAACGACGATAATAACGACGATAACATCGATGATAATGACGAAATAACGACGATATAAACGACGATAATTATGAGGATAATAACGAAGATAACATCGATGAAAATGACGATAATAACGACGATATTAACGGCGATAATTATGAGGATAATAACGACGATAGCAACGATGATAATAACTATAATAACGACGATATTAAAGACGATAATGGCGACGATAATAACGACGATAATATCGACGATAATAACGACGAAATAACGACGATAACAACGATGATAATAACGATAATAACAACGATATTAACGACGATATTTATGAGGATAATAACGACGATAGCAACGATGATAATGACGATAATAACGACGACATTGACGACGATAATTTTGACGATAACAACTATGATAATGACGATATTAACGACGATAACAACGATGATAATGACAATAATAACGACGATTTTAACGACGATAATATCGACGATAATAACAACGATAATATCGACGATAATAACGACGATAATATCGACGATAATAACGACGATAATAACGACGATAATAGCGATGATATTAACGTTGATTGTAACGCCGATAATAACGTTATATCGAAGATAATAACGACAATAATAACGACGATAACAACGATGATAATGACGAAATAACGACGATATTAACGACGATAATTATGAGGATAATAACGAAGATAACAACGATGAAAATGACGATAATAACGACGATAATTTCGACGATAATAATGACGATAATAACAACGATAACAACGATGATAATGACAAAATAACGTCGATATTAACGACGATAATTATGAGGATAATAACGACGACATTGACGACGATAATTTTGACGATAATAACTATGATAATGACGAAATTAACGTCGATAACAACGATGATAATGACAATAATAACGACGATTTTAACGACGATAATATCGACGATAATAACAACGATAATATCGACGATAATAACGACGATAATATCGACGATAATAACGACGATAATAACGACGATAATAGCGATGATATTAACGTTGATTGTAACGCCGATAATAACGTTATATCGAAGATAATAACGACGATAATAACGACGATAACAACGATAATAATGACGAAAAAACGACGATTTTAAGGACGATAACAACGATGATAATGACGAAAAAACGACGATATTAACGACGATAATTATGAGGATAATAACAAAGATAACATCGATGAAAATGACGACAATAACGACGATATTAACGACGATAATTATGAGGATAATAACGACGATAACAACGATGATAATGACGATAATAACGACGATATTAACGACGATAATGACGACGATAATAACGACGATAATAACGACGAAAATAACGACGATAATAACGACGATAATAGCGATGATATTAACGTTGATTATAACGACGATAATAACGTTATATCGAAGATAATAACGACGATAATAACGACGATAACAACGATGATAATGACGAAATAACGACGATATTAACGACGATAATTATGAGGATAATAACGAAGATAACATCGATGAAAATGACGATAATAACGACGATATTAACGACGATAATAATGAGGATAATAACGACGATAACAACGATGATAATAACTATAATAACGACGATATTAAAGACGATAATGTTGACGATAATAACGACGATAATATCGACGATAATAACGACGAAATAACGACGATAACAACGATGATAATAACGATAATAACAACGATATTAACGACGATATTTATGAGGATAATAACGACGATAGCAACGATGATAATGACGATAATAACGACGACATTGACGACGATGATTATGACAATATAACGACGATATTAACGACGATAATTATGAGGATAATAAGGACGATAACAACGATGATAATGACGATAATAACGACGATAATAACGACGATAACAACGTTGATAATGACAAAATAACGTCGATATTAACGACGATATTTATGAGGATAATAACGACGATAACAACGATGATAATAACGACGATAATAACGACGACATTGACGACGATAAATTTGACGATAATAACTATGATAATGACGATATTAACGACGATAACGACGATATTAACGACGATAATGACGACGATATTAACGACGATAATGACGACGATAATAACGACGATAATATCGACGATAATAACGACGATAATATCGACGATAATAACGACGATAATAACGACGATAATAGCGATGATATTAACGTTGATTATAACGACGATAATAACGTTATATCGAAGATAATATCGACGATAATAACGACGATAACAACGAGGATAATGACGAAATAACGACGATATTAACAACGATAAATATGAGGATAATAACGACGATAACAACGATGATAATAACGACGACAATAACGACGATTTTAACGACGATAATTATGAGGATAATAACGACGATAACAACGATGATAATACCGTCGATAATAACGACGACATTAACGACGATAGTTTTGACGATAATAACTATGATAATGACGATATTAACGACGATAACAACGATGACAATAACGACGTTAATAACGACGATAAAACGACGATAATTATGAGGATAATAACGACGATAACAACGATGATAATACCGTCGATAATAACGACGACATTAACGACGATAATTTTGACGATAATAACTATGATAATGACGATATTAACGACGATAACGACGATATTAACGACGATAATGACGACGATATTAACGACGATAATGACGACGATAATAACGACGAAAATATCGACGATAATAACGACGATAATATCGACGATAATAACGACGATAATAACGATGATAATGACGATATTAACGACGATAACAACGATGATAATGACAATAATAACGACGATATTAACGACGATAATGACGACGATAATAACGACGATAATATCGACGATAATAACGACGATATTAACGACGATAATTATGAGGATTATAACGACGATAACAACGATGATAATACCGTCGATAATAACGACGACATTAACGACGATAATTTTGACGATAATAACTATGATAATGACAATATTAACGACGATATCAACGATGATAATGACGATAATAACGACGATATTAACGACGATAATGACAACGATAATAACGACGATAATATCGACGATAATAACGACGATAATAACGACGATAATACGGATGATATTAACGTTGATTATAACGAGGATAATAACGTTATATCGAAGATATTAACGACGATAATAACGATGAAAACACCAATGATAATGACAAAATAACGACGATAATTATGAGGATAATAACGACGATAACATCGATAATAATACCGTCGATTATATCGACGACATTAACGACGATAATTTTGACGATAATTACGACGATAATAACTATGATAATGACGATATTAACGACGATAACAACGATGATATTGACAAAATAACGACGATATTAACGACGATAATTATGAGGATAATAACGACGATAACCACGATGATAATGACGATAATAACGACGATATAAACGACGATAATTATGAGGATAATAACGACGATAACAACGATGATAATGATGATAAAAACGACGATTATAACGACGATAATTATGACGATAATAACAATCATAATTATGACGATAATAACAACGATAATAACGATGTTAATGACGATAATGACGACGATATTAACGACGATAATAACGACGATATTAACGATGATAATTATAAGGATAATAACGACGATAATAACGACGATATTAACGATGATAATGACGATAATAACGACGATAATATCGACGATAAAACGACGATAATAGCGATGATATTAACGTTGATTATAACGACGATAATAACGTTATATAGAAGATAATAACGACGATAATAACGCCGATAACAACGATGATAATGACGAAATAACGACGACATTATCGACGATAGTTTTGACGACAATAACGTCGAACACAACGATGATAATGACGATAATAACGACGATATTAACGACATTAATTACGAGGATAATAACGACGATAACAACGATGATAATGACCACGATAACAACGATGATAATGACAAAATAACGTCGATATTAACGACGATAATTATGAGGATAATAACGACGATAACAACGATGATAATAACGACGATAATAACGACGATATTAACGACGATAATTATGAGGATAATAACGACGAAAACAACAATGATAATAACGACGATAATAACGACGATAATAACGACGATATTAACGACGATAATTATGAGGATAATAACGACGATAACAACGATGATAATAACGACGATAATAACGACGATAATGACGACTATAATAACGACAATAATACGGATGATATTAACGTTGATTATAACGACGATAATAACGTTATATCGAAGATAATAACGACGATAATAACGACGATAACAACGATGATAATGACGAAATAACGACGATATTAACGACGATAATTATGAGGATAATAACGAAGATAACAACGATGAAAATGACGATAATAAGGACGATAATAACAACGATAACAACGATGATAATGACAAAATAACGTCGATATTAACGACGATAATTATGAGGATAATAACGACGACATTGACGACGATAATTTTGACGATAATAACAACGATAACAACGATGATAATGACAATAATAACGACGATTTTAACGACGATAATAAAGACGATAATAACGACGATAATGACGACGATAATAACAACGATAATATCGACGATAATAACGACGAAAATAACGACGATAATAGCGATGATATTAACGTTGATTAAAACGCCGATAATAAAGTTATATCGAAGATAATAACGACGATAATAACGACGATAACAACGATTATAATAACGATAATAACGACGATATTAACGACGATAATGATGAGGATAATAACGACGATAACAACGATGATAATGACGATAATAACGACGATTTTAAAGACGATAATGGCGACGATAATAACGACGATAATATCGACGATAATAACGACGATAATAACGACGATAACAACGATGATAATGACAAAATAACGTCGATATTAACGACAATATTTATGAGAATAATAACGACGATAACAACGATGATAATAACGACGATAATAACGACGACATTGACGACGATAATTATGAGGATAATAACGACGATAACAACGATGATAATACCGTCGATATTAACGACGACATTAACGACGATAATTTTGGCGATAATAACTATGATAATGACGATATTAACGACGATAACAACGATGATATTGACAAAATAACGACGATATTAACGACGATAATAGCGATGATATTAACGTTGATTATAACGACGATAATAACGTTATATCGAAGATAATAACGACGATAACAACGATGATAATGATGAAATAACGACGATATTAACGACGATAATTATGAGGATATTAACGACGATAACAGCGATGAAAATGACGATAATAATGACGATATTACCGACGATAATTATGAGGATAATAACGACGATAACAACGATGATAATAACGATAATAACGACGATATTAACGACGATAATTATGAGGATAATAACGACGATAACAACGATGATAATGACGATAATAACGACGATTTTAAAGACGATAATGGCGACGATAATAACGACGATAATATCGACGATAATAACGACAATAATAACGACGATAATAACGACGATAACAACGATGATAATGACAAAATAACGTCGATATTAACGACCATATTTATGAGAATAATAACGACGATAACAACGATGATAATAACGACGACATTGACGACGATAATATTGACGATAATAACCATGATAATGACGATATTAACGACGATAACAACGATGATAATGACAATAATAACGACGATATTAACGACGATAATGACGACGATAATAACGACGATAATATCGACGATAATAACGACGATAATATCGACGATAATAACGACGATAATAACGACGATAATAGCGATGATATTAACGTTGATTATAACGACGATAATACTGTTATATCGAAGATAATAACGACGATAACAACGATGATAATGACGTAATAGCGACGATATAAACGACGATTAGTATGAGAATAATATCGACGATAACAACGATAATAATAACGACGATAATAACGACGATAATAGCGATGATATTAACGTTGATTATAACGACGATAATACTGTTATATCGAAGATAATAACGACGATAATAACGACGATAACAACGATGATAATAACGATAATAACGACGATATTAACGACGATATTATCGAAGATAATAGCGATGATAATAACGATGATAATAACGTTGATTTAACGACGATAATAAAAATATATTGAAGATAATCACGACGATAATAACTACGATAACAACGATGATATTGACAAAATAACGACGATATTAACGACTATAATTATGAGGATAATAACGACGATAACAACGAAGATAATGACGATATTAACGACGATAGCAACGATGATAATGACGATAAAAACGACGATATTAACGACGATAATATCGACGATAATAGCGATGATAATAACGATGATAATAACGTTGATTTAAATTTAATAAAGATATATCGAAGATAATCACGACGATTATAACGACGATAACAACGATGATAATGACGATATTAACGACGATAACAACGATGATAATGACAATAATAACGACGATATTAACGACGATAATGACGACGATAATAACGACGATAATATCGACGATAATAACGACGATAATATCGACGATAATAACGACGATAATATCGACGATAATAACGACGATAATAACGACGATAATAGCGATGATATTAACGTTGATTATAACGACGATAATACTGTTATATCGAAGATAATAACGACGATAACAACGATGATAATGACGTAATAGCGACGATATAAACGACGACTAGTATGAGAATAATATCGACGATAACAACGATGATATTGACAAAATAACGACGATATTAACGACTATAATAATGAGGATAATAACGACGATAACAACGATGATAATGACGATATTAACGACGATAACAACGATGATAATGACGATAAAAACGACGATATTAACGACGATAATATCGACGATAATAGCGATGATAATAAGTATGATAATAACGTTGATTTAACGACGATAATAAAGATATATCGACGATAACCACGACGATTATTACGACGATAACAACGATGATAATGACTATAATAACGACGATATTAACGACGATAATTATGAGGATAATAACGACGATAACAACGATGATAATAACGATAATAACGACGATATAAACGACGATAATTATGAGAATAATAACGACGATAACAACGACGATAATGATGTAAATAACTACGATATTAACGACGATAATAATGAGGATATTAACGACGATAACAACGATGAAAATAACGACGATAATAACGACGACATTGACGACGATAATTTTGACGATAATAACTATGATAATGACGATATTGACGACGATAACAACGATGATAATGACAATAATAACGACGATTTTAACGACGATAATTATGAGGATAATAACGACGATAACAACGATGATAATGACGATAATAACGACGATATAAACGACGATAATTATGAGGATAATAACGACGATAACAACGATGATAATGACGATATTAACGACGATAACAACGATGATAATGACGATAATAACGACGATATTAACGACGATAATATCGACGATAATAGCGATGATAATAAAGTTGATTTAACGACGATAATAAAGATATATTGAAGATAATCACGACGATTATAACGACGATAACAACGATGATATTGACAAAATAACGACGATAATTATGAGGATAATAACGACGATATTAACGACGATAATGACGACGATAATAACGACGATAATATCGACGATAATAGCGACGATAATATCGACGATAATAACGACGATAATAACGACGATAATACGGATGCTATTAACGTTGATTATAACGACGATAATAACGTTATATCGAATTTAATAACGACGATAATATCGATGGGAACAACGATGATAATGACAAAATAACGACGATAATTATGAGAATAATAACGACGATAATAACGACGACATTGACGACGATAATTTTGACGATAATAACTATAATTATGACGATATTAACGACGATAACAACGATGATATTGACAAAATAACGACGATATTAACGACGATAATTATGAGGATAATAACGACTATAAGAACGATGATAATGACGATAATAACGACGATATAAACAACGATAATTATGAGGATAATAACAACGATAATATCGACTATAATAACGACGATAATATCGACGATAATAACGACGATAATAACGACGATAATAGCGATGATATTAGCGTTGATTATAACGTCGATAATAATGAGGATAATAACGACGATAACAACGATGATAATACCGTCGATAATAACGACGACATTAACGACGATAATTTTGACGATAATAACTATGATAATGACAATTTTAACGATGATATTGACAAAATAACGACGATAATAACGACGATAATAGCGATGATATTAACGTTGATTATAACGACGATAATAACGTTATATCGAAGATAATAATGACGATAATAACGACGATAACAACGATGAAAATGACGAAATAACGACGATAATTTTGAGGATAATAACGACGATAACAACGATGATAATGACGATATTAACGACGATAACAGCGATGATTATGACGATAATAACGAAGATATTAACGACTATAATTTTGACGACAATAACGACGAAAACAACGATGATAATGACGATAATAACGACAATAATAACGACGATAATTATGAGGATAATATCGACGATAACAACGATGATAATAACGTCGATAATAACGACGATAATGACGACTATAATAACGACGATAATATCGACGATAATAACGACGATAATAACGACGATAACAACGATGATAATGATAAAATATTTTCGATATTAACGACGATAATTATGAGGATAAAAACGACGATAACAACGATGATAATAACGACGATAATAACGACGACATTGACAATGATAATTTTGACGATAATGACTATGATAATGACGATATTAACGACGATAACAACGATGATAATGACAAAATAACGACGATATTAACGACGATAATTATGAGAATAATAACGACGATAACAACGATGATAATGACGATAATAACGACGATACAAACGATGATAATTATGAGGATAATAACGACGATAACAACGATGATAATGACGATATTAACGACGATAACAACGATGATAATGACGATAATAACGACGATATTAACGACGATAATATCGACGATAATAGCGATGATAATAAAGTTGATTTAACGACGATAATAAAGATATATTGAAGATAATCACGACGATTATAACGACGAAAACAACGATGATATTGACAAAATAACGACGATATTAACGACGATAATTATGAGGATAATAACGACGATATTAACGACGATAATGACGACGATAATAACGACGATAATATCGACGATAATAACGACGATAATAACGACGATAATAGCGATGATATTAACTTTGATTATAACGACGATAATAACGTTATATCGAAGATAATAACGACTATAATAACGACGATAACAACGATGATAATGACGACGATAATATCGGCGTTAATAACGACGATAATGACAATGATAATGACGATAATAACGACGATAATAACGACGATAATAACGACGATATTAACGATAACAACGACGATATTAACGACAATAATAACGACGATAATTATGCGGATAATAAGGACGATAACAACGATGATAATGACAATAATAACGACGATATTAACGACGATAATGACGACGATAATAATGACGATAATATCGACGATAATAACGACGATAATTTCGACGATAATAACGACGATAATAACGACGATAATAGCGATGATATTAACGTTGATTATAACGATGATAATAACGTTATATTGAAGATAATAACGACAATAACAACGATTATAATGAAGAAATAACGACGATATTAACGACGATAATTATGAGGATAATAACGACGATAACAACGATGATAATACGGATGATAATAACTTCGATATTAACGACGATAATTATGAGGATAATAACGACGATAACAACGATGATAATAACGACGATAATTTTGACGATAACAACGATGATAATGACAATTATAACGACGATATTAACGACGATAATTATGAGGATAATAACGACGATAACAATGATGATAATACGGATGATATTAACGTTGATAATAACGACGAAAATTATGAGGATAATAATGACGATAACAACGATGATAATCCCGTCGATAATAACGACGACATTATCGACGATAATTTTGACGATAATAACTATGATAATGACGATATTAACGACGATAACAACGATGATAATGACGACGAAAATAACGACGATAATAACAACGATAATAACGACGATATTAACGATGATAATGACGATAATAAGGACGATATTAACGATGATAATTTTGAGGATAATAACGACGATATCAACGATGAAAATGACTATAATAACGACGATAATAACGACGATATTAACGATGATAATGACGATAATACCGACGATAATAACGATGAAAATTTTGACCATAATAAGGACGATAATAACGACGATATTAGCGACGATAATTATGACGATAATAACGAAGATAATAACGAGGAATATACCGACGATAATAACGGCGATAATAACGACGATAATAACGACGATAATAACGACGATATTAACGACGATATTAACGACGATATTAACGATGATAATGACGATAATAACGACGATAATAACGACAATAATAACGACGATAATAACGACGATATTAACGGTGTTAATTAAGAGGTTAATAACGACGATAACAATGATGAAAATCACGATAATAACGACGATAATAACGACGATATTAACGACGATATTAACGACGATATTAACGATGATAATGACGATAATAACGACGATAATAACGACAATAATAACGACGATAATAACGACAATATTAACGATGATAATTATGAGGTTATTAACGACGATAACAATGATGAAATTCACGATAATAACGATGATAATGACGATGAAATCGACGATTATAACGACGATATTAACGACGATATTAACGACGATAATAACGACGAAAATACCGAATATAATAACAACGATAATAACGACGATAATGACGATGATAATGACGATATAACGACGATAATAACGACGATGTTAACGATAATAATGACGATAATAACGACGATAATAACGATGATATTGACGATAATAATTACGATATAAACGAAAATAATTATGACGATAATAACGACGATAATAACGATGATAATGACGATAATAACGACGATAATAACGACGATAATAACGAAGATATTAACGATGATAATGACGATAATAACGACGATATTAACGATGATAATTTTGAGGATAATAACGACGATATCAACGATGAAAATGACTATAATAACGACGATATTAACGATGATAATGACGATATTAACGACGATAATAACAATGATAATGACGATAATAACGACGATAATAACGACGATATTGACGACAATAATAATGACGATAATTATGAGGATAATAACGACGATAATTATCACGATAATAACGACGATAATTATCACGATAATAACGACGATAATAACGTTGTTAATGACGATATTAACGACGATAACATCGATGATAATAACGACGATAATAACGGCGTTAAAAACGACGATAATGACGATGATAATGACGATAATAACGACGATAATAACGACGATAATAACGACGATATTAACCATAATAACGATGATATTAATGATAATAATTATGAGGATAATAACGACGATATCAACGATGAAAATGACGATAATAACGACGATATTAAAGATGATAGTGACGATAATAATGACGATAATAACGACGATATTGTCGACAATAATAACGACGATTATTATGAAAATAATAAGGACGATAACAACGATGATAATGACGATAGAAACGACGATAATAACGACGATATTAACGACGATAATTATGACGATAATAATGGCAATAATTATGTCGATAATAACGGCGATAATAAGGATGTTAATGACGATAATAAAGACGATATAAACGACAATAATTATGACGATAATAACGACGATAATAACGACGATAATTATGAAGATAATAAGGACAATAAAAACGATGATAATGACGATAAAAACGACGATTATAACGACGATATTAACGACGATAATTATGACGATAATAACGACGATAATTATGACGATAATAACGACGAAAATAACGATGTTAATGACGATAATAAGAACGATAATAACGACGAAAATAACGACGAAAATAACGACGATATTAACGATGATAATAATGAGGATAATAACGACGATAAAAAACATGAAAATGGCCATAATAACGACAATAATAACGACGATATTAACGAAGATAATTACGATAATAAAGACGATAATAACAACGATATTAACGACAATAATAACGACGATAAGTATGACGATAATAACGACGATAACAACGACGATATTAACGACGATATTAACGACGATAATAACGACAAAAATACCGACGATAATAACAACGATAATAACGACGATATTAACGACGATAACATCGATGATAATAACGACGAAAATAACGATGTTAATGACGATAATAAGAACGATAATAACGACGAAAATAACGACGATATTAACGATGATAATAATGAGGATAATAACGACGATAAAAAATATGAGAATGGCCATAATAACGACAATAATAACGACGATATTAACGAAGATAATTACGATAATAAAGACGATAATAACAACGATATTAACGACAATAATAACGACGATAAGTATGACGATAATAACGACGATAACAACGACGATATTAACGACGATATTAACGACGATAATAACGACAAAAATACCGACGATAATAACAACGATAATAACGACGATATTAACGACGATAACATCGATGATAATAACGACGATAATAACGGCGTTAATAACGACGATAATGACGATGATAATGACGATATAACGACGATAATAACGACGATATTAACGATAATAATGACGATAATAACGACGATAATAACGATGTTAATGACGATAATAATAATTACGATATAAACGAAGATAATTATGACGATAATAACGACGATAATAACAACGATAATAACGACGATATTAACGACGATAATTACGACGATAATACCGATGATAATGACGATAATAACGACGATAATAACGACGATAAAACGGCTATAATAATGACGATAAAAACGACGATAATTATGACGATAATAACGACGATAATAACGACGATAATAACGACGATATTAACGACGAAAATTTCGACGATAATAAAGACGATAATAACGATGTTAATGACGATAATAACGACGACAATAAAGACGATAATAACGATGATAATGACGATGATAACGACGATATATATGTCGATAATAACGTTGATAATGTCGATAATAACGATGATATACATAACAAAAATAACGTGGATAATAACGATAATATTGACGATAATAACGACGATAATAACGACGATATTAACGACGATAATAACGACGATAATAACGACGATATTAACAACGATACTTACGACGATAATAACGATGATAATGATGATAATAACGACGATAATAACAACGATAATAACGACGATATTAACGACGATAATAACTACGATAATATCGACGATATTTAAGACGATAATTACGACGATAATAACGATGATAATGACGATAATGACGACGATAGTAACGATGATAATGACGATAATAACGACGATATTATCGATGATAATAACGACAATAATAACGACGATAAAACGACAATAAAACTACGATAAAAACGACGATAATTATGACGATAATAACGACGATAATAACAACGATAATAACGACGATATTAACGACGAAAATTTCGACGATAATAAAGACGATAATAACGATGTTAATGACGATAATAACGACGATAATAAAGACGATAATAACGATGATAATGACGATGATAACGACGATATATATGACGATAATAACGTTGATAATGACGATAATAACGATGATATACATAACAAAAATAACGTGGATAATAACGATAATAATGACGATAATAACGACGATATTAACGATGATAATAACGACGATAATGACGACGATATTAACAACGATACTTACGAAGATAATAACGATGATAATGACGATAATAAGGACGATAATAACAACGATAATAACGACGATATTAACGACGATAATAAATACGATAATATCGACGATATTAACGACGATAATTACGACGATAATAACGATGATAATGACGATAATAACGACGATAATAACGATGATAATGACGACGAAAAGAACAACGATAATAACGACGATAAAACGACGATATTAACGACGATAATTACGACGATAATAACGATGATAATGAAGATAATAACGACGATAATAACGAAGATATTATCGACGATAATAACGACAATATTAACAACGATAATTACGACGATAATAAAGATGATAATGATGATAATAACGACGATAGTAACAACGATAATAACGACGATAAAACGACGATAATAACTACGATAATATCGACGATATTAACGACGATAATTACGACAATAATAACGATGATAATGACGATAATAACGACGATAATATCAACGATAATAACGACGATATTAACGACGATAATTACGACGATAATGACGAAGATAATGACGATAATAACGACGATAATAACGACGATAATAACAACGATAAAACGACGATAATAACTACGATAATATCGACGATATTAACGACGATATTTACGACGATAATAACGATGATAATAACGATAATAACAACGATAAGAACGATGATAATGACGATAATAACGACGATATTATCGATGATAATAACGACGATAATAACGACGATAAATCGACGATAAAACTACGATAAAAACGACGATAATTATGACGATAATAACGACGATAATTACAACGATAATAACGACGATATTAACGACGAAAATTTCGACGATAATAAAGACGATAATAACGACGTTAATGACGATAATAACGACGATAATAAAGACGATAATAACGATGATAATGACGATGATAACGACGATATATATGACGATAATAACGTTGATAATGACGATAATAACGATGATATACATAACGAAAATAACGTGGATAATAACGATAATAAAAACGATAATAACAACGATAATAACGACGATATTAACGACGATAATAACGACGATAATAACGACGATATTAACAACGATACTTACGACGATAATAACGATGATAATGACGTAATAACGACGATAATAACAACGATAATAACGACGATATTAACGACGATAATTACGACGATAATGTCGATGATAATGACGATAATAACGACGATAATAACGACGCTAATAACAATGATAAAACGACGATAATAACTACGATAATATCGACGATATTAACGACGATAATTACGACGATAATAACGATGATAATGACGATAATGACGACGATAATAACGACGATAAATATAACGATAATAACGTGGATAATAACGATGATAATGACGATAATAATGACGATAATAACGACGATAATAACGACGATAATAACGACGATATTAACGACGATAATAACGACGATATTAACAACGATAATTACGACGATAAAAACGATGATAATGTTGATAATAACGACGATAATAACAACGATAATAACGACGATAAAACGACGATAATAACTACGATAATATCGACGATATTAACGACGATAATTACGACGATAATAACGATGATAATGACGATAATAACGACGATAATAACGATGATAATGACGATAATAACGACGATATTAACGATGATAATAACGACGATATTAACGACAATAATTACGAAGATAATAACGATGATAATGACGATAATAACGACGATAATAACGACGATAATAACGACGATAAAACGACGATAGTAACTACGATAATATCGACGATATTAACGACGATAATTACGACGATAATAACGATGATAATGACGATAATAACGACGATAATAACGATGATAATGACGATAATAACGACGATATTATCGATGATAATAACAACGATAATAAAGACGATAATTACAACGATATTAACGACAATAATAACGACGATAAGTATGACGATAATAACGACGATAACAACGACGATATTAACGACGATATTAACGACGATAATAACGACAAAAATACCGACGATAATAACAACGATAATAACGACGATATTAACGACGAAAATTTCGACGATAATAAAGACGATAATAACGATGTTAATGACGATAATAACGACGATAATAAAGACGATAATAACGATGATAATGACGATGATAACGACGATATATATGACGATAATAACGTTGATAATGACGATAATAACGATGATATACATAACAAAAATAACGTGGATAATAACGATAATAATGACGATAATAACGACGATAATAACGACGATATTAACGATGATAATAACGACGATAATGACGACGATATTAACAACGATACTTACGACGATAATAACGATGATAATGACGATAATAACGACGATAATAACAACGATAATAACGACGATATTAACGACGATAATAACTACGATAATATCGACGATATTAACGACGATAATTACGACGATAATAACGATGATAATGACGATAATAACGACGATAATAACGATGATAATGACGACGAAAAGAACAACGATAATAACGACGATAAAACGACGATATTAACGACGATAATAACGACGATAAAACGACGATAAATCTACGATAAAAACGACGATAATTATGACGATAATAACGACGATAATAACAACGATAATAACGACGATATTAACGACGATAATTACGACGATAATAACGATGATAATGACGATAATAACGACGATAATAACGACGATAATAACGACGATAAAACGGCGATAACAACGACGATAAAAACGACGATAATTATGACGATAATAACGACGATAATAACAACGATAATAACGACGATATTAACGACGAAAATTTCGAAGATAATAAAGACGATAATAACGATGTTAATGACGATAATAACGACGATAATAAAGACGATAATAACGATGATAATGACGATGATAACGACGATATATATGTTGATAATAACGTTGATAATGACGATAATAACGATGATATACATTACAAAAATAACGTGGATAATAACGATAATAATGACGATAATAACGACGATAATAACGACGATATTAACGATGATAATAACGACGATAATGACGACGATATTAACAACGATACTTACGACGATAATAACGATGATAATGACGATAATAACGACGATAATAACAACGATAATAACGACGATATTAACGACGATAATAACTACGATAATATCGACGATATTAACGACGATAATTACGACGATAATAACGATGATAATGACGATAATAACGACGATAATAACGATGATAATGACGACGAAAAGAACAACGATAATAACGACGATAAAACGACGATATTAACGACGATAATTACGACGATAATAACGATGATAATGAAGATAATAACGACGATAATAACGAAGATATTATCGACGATAATAACGACAATATTAACAACGATAATTACGACGATAATAAAGATGATAATGATGATAATAACGACGATAATAACAAACGATAATAACGACGATAAAACGACGATAATAACTACGATAATATCGACGATATTAACGACGATAATTACGACAATAATAACGATGATAATGACGATAATAACGACGATAATATCAACGATAATAACGACGATATTAACGACGATAATTACGACGATAATGACGAAGATAATGACGATAATAACGATGATAATGATGATAATAACGACGATAATAACGACGATAATAACGACGATAAAACGACGATAATAACTACGATAATATCGACGATATTAACGACGATATTTACGACGATAATAACGATGATAATAACGATAATAACGACGATAATAACGATGATAATGACGATAATAACGACGATATTATCGATGATAATAACGACGATAATAACGACGATAAAACGACGATAAAACTACGATAAAAACGACGATAATTATGACGATAATAACGACGATAATAACAACGATAATAACGACGATATTAACGACGAAAATTTCGACGATAATAAAGACGATAATAACGACGTTAATGACGATAATAACGACGATAATAAAGACGATAATAACGATGATAATGACGATGATAACGACGATATATATGACGATAATAACGTTGATAATGACGATAATAACGATGATATACATAACGAAAATAACGTGGATAATAACGATAATAAAAACGATAAAAACAACGATAATAACGACGATATTAACGACGATAATAACGACGATAATAACGACGATATTAACAACGATACTTACGACGATAATAACGATGATAATGACGTAATAACGACGATAATAACAACAATAATAACGACGATATTAACGACGATAATTACGACGATAATGTCGATGATAATGACGATAATAACGACGATAATAACGACGATAATAACAATGATAAAACGACGATAATAACTACGATAATATCGACGATATTAACGACGATAATTACGACGATAATAACGATGATAATGACGATAATGACGACGATAATAACGACGATAAATATAACGATAATAACGTGGATAATAACGATGATAATGACGATAATAATGACGATAATAACGACGATAATAACGACGATAATAACGACGATATTAACGACGATAATAACGACGATATTAACAACGATAATTACGACGATAAAAACGATGATAATGTTGATAATAACGACGATAATAACAACGATAATAACGACGATAAAACGACGATAATAACTACGATAATATCGACGATATTAACGACGATAATTACGACGATAATAACGATGATAATGACGATAATAACGACGATAATAACGATGATAATGACGATAATAACGACGATATTAACGATGATAATAACGACGATATTAACGACAATAATTACGAAGATAATAACGATGATAATGACGATAATAACGACGATAATAACGACGATAATAACGACGATAAAACGATGATAGTAACTACGATAATATCGACGATATTAACGACGATAATTACGACGATAATAACGATGATAATGACGATAATAACGACGATAATAAGGACGATAATAACGACGATAATAACGACGATAATAAAGACGATAATAACGACAATATTAACGACTATAATTATGAGGATAATAAGGATGATAACAACGATGAAAATGACGATAATAATGACGATAATAACGTCGATAATAACGACGATAATAGCGACAATATTAATGAAGATAATGACGATAATAACGACGATAATCACGTCGATAATAACCACGATATTAACGACAATAATAACGACGATAATTATGAGCATAATAAGGACGATAACAACGATGATAATGACGATAAAAACTTCGATAATAAGGACCTAATTACCGACGAAAATAACGACGATAATAACGACGATAATAACGACGATATTAACGACAATAATAACGACTATAATTATGAGGATAATAAGGAAGATAAAAACGATGATAATGACGATAATAACGACGATAATAACGTCGATAATAACGACGATAATAACGTCAATATTAACAATGATAATGACGATAATAACGACGATAATAACGACGATATTATCGACAATAATAACGACTATAATAATGAGGATAATAAGGACGATAACAACGATGATAATGACGATAATAACGACGATAATAACGTCAATAATAACGACGATAATAGCGACAATATTAACGATGATAATGACGATAATAACGACGATAATAAGGACGATAATAACGACGATAATAACGACGATAATAACGACGATATTAACGACAATAATAACGACTATAATAATGAGGATAATAAGGACGATAACAACGATGATAATGACGATAATAACGACGATAATAAGGACGATAATAACGTCGATAGTAACGACGATAATAACGACGATATTAACGACAATAATAACGACTATAATTATGAGGATTATAAGGACGATAACAACGATGATAATGACGATAATAACGACGATAATACGACGATAATTACGACGATATTAACGACAATATTAACGATGATAATGACGATAATAACGACGATAATAACGACTATAATAACGACAATATTAACGTTGATAATGACGATAATAATGATGATAATAACGGCGATAATAACGTCGATAATAACCACGATATTAACGAGAATAATAACGACGATAATTATGAGGATAATAAGGACGATAACAACGATGATAATGACGATAATAACGACGATAATAACGTCGATAATAACGACGATAATAACGACAATATTAACGATGATAATTACGATAATAACGACGATAATAAGGACGACAATAACGACGATAATAACGACGATAATAACGTCGATAATAACGATGATAGTAACGACAATATTAACGATGATAATGACGATAATAACGTCGATAATAAGGACGATAATAACGACGATAATAACGACGATAATAAGGACGATAATAACGACAATATTAACGACTATAATTATGAGGATAATAAGGACGATAACAACGATGAAAATGACGATAATAATGACGATAATAACGTCGATAATAACGACGATAATAGCGACAATATTAATGATGATAATGACGATAATAACGACGATTATAACGTCGATAATAACCACGATATTAACGACAATAATAACGACGATAATTATGAGCATAATAAGGACGATAACAACGATGATAATGACGATAAAAACTTCGATAATAAGGACCTAATTACCGACGAAAATAACGACGATAATAACGACGATAATAACGACGATATTAACGACAATAATAACGACTATAATTATGAGGATTATAAGGAAGATAAAAACGATGATAATGACGATAATAACGACGATAATAACGTCGATAATAACGACGATAATAACGTCAATATTAACAATGATAATGACGATAATAACGACGATAATAACGACGATATTAACGACAATAATAACGACAATAATAATGAGGATAATAAGGACGATAACAACGATGATAATGCCGATAATAACGACGATAATAAGGACGATAATAACGACGATATTAACGACAATAATAACGACTATAATTATGAGGATTATAAGGACGATAATAACGACAATAATAACGACAATTCTAACGATGATAATGACGATAATAACGACGATAATAAGGACGATAATAACGACGATAATACGACGATAATTACGACGATATTAACGACAATATTAACGATGATAATGACGATAATAACGACGATAATAGCGACTATAATAACGACAATATTAACGATGATAATGACGATAATAATGATGATAATAACGACGATAATAACGTCGATAACAACCACGATATTAACGACAATAATAACGACGATAATTATGAGGATAATAAGGACGATAACAACGATGATAATGACGATAATAACGACGAAAATAAGGACCTAATTAACAACGATAATAACGTCGATAATAACGACGATAATAACGACGATATTAACGACAATAATAACGACTATAATTATGAGGATAATAAGGAAGATAAAAACGATGATAATGACGATAATAACGACGATAATAACGTCAATAATAACGACGATAATAACGTCAATATTAACGATGATAATGACGATAATAACGACGATAATAACGACGATATTAACGACAATAATAACGACTATAATTATGAGGATAATAAGGACGGTAACAACGATGATAATGACGATAATAACAACGATAATAACGTCAATAATAACGACGATAATTACGACGATAATAACGATGATAATGACGATAATAACGACGATAATAACGATGATAATGACGATAATAACGACGATATTAACGATGATAATAACGACGATATTAACGACAATAATTACGAAGATAATAACGATGATAATGACGATAATAACGACGATAATAACGACGATAATAACGACGATAAAACGATGATAGTAACTACGATAATATCGACGATATTAACGACGATAATTACGACGATAATAACGATGATAATGACGATAATAACGACGATAATAAGGACGATAATAACGACGATAATAACGACGATAATAAAGACGATAATAACGACAATATTAACGACTATAATTATGAGGATAATAAGGATGATAACAACGATGAAAATGACGATAATAATGACGATAATAACGTCGATAATAACGACGATAATAGCGACAATATTAATGAAGATAATGACGATAATAACGACGATAATCACGTCGATAATAACCACGATATTAACGACAATAATAACGACGATAATTATGAGCATAATAAGGACGATAACAACGATGATAATGACGATAAAAACTTCGATAACAAGGACCTAATTACCGACGAAAATAACGACGATAATAACGACGATAATAACGACGATATTAACGACAATAATAACGACTATAATTATGAGGATAATAAGGAAGATAAAAACGATGATAATGACGATAATAACGACGATAATAACGTCGATAATAACGACGATAATAACGTCAATATTAACAATGATAATGACGATAATAACGACGATAATAACGACGATATTATCGACAATAATAACGACTATAATAATGAGGATAATAAGGACGATAACAACGATGATAATGACGATAATAACGACGATAATAACGTCAATAATAACGACGATAATAGCGACAATATTAACGATGATAATGACGATAATAACGACGATAATAAGGACGATAATAACGACGATAATAACGACGATAATAACGACGATATTAACGACAATAATAACGACTATAATAATGAGGATAATAAGGACGATAACAACGATGATAATGACGATAATAACGACGATAATAAGGACGATAATAACGTCGATAATAACGACGATAATAACGACGATATTAACGACAATAATAACGACTATAATTATGAGGATAATAAGGACGATAACAACGATGATAATGACGATAATAACGACGATAATACGACGATAATTACGACGATATTAACGACAATATTAACGATGATAATGACGATAATAACGACGATAATAACGACTATAATAACGACAATATTAACGTTGATAATGACGATAATAATGATGATAATAACGGCGATAATAACGTCGATAATAACCACGATATTAACGAGAATAATAACGACGATAATTATGAGGATAATAAGGACGATAACAACGATGATAATGACGATAATAACGACGATAATAACGTCGATAATAACGACGATAATAACGACAATATTAACGATGATAATGACGATAATAACGACGATAATAAGGACGACAATAACGACGATAATAACGACGATAATAACGTCGATAATAACGATGATAGTAACGACAATATTAACGATGATAATGACGATAATAACGTCGATAATAAGGACGATAATAACGACGATAATAACGACGATAATAAGGACGATAATAACGACAATATTAACGACTATAATTATGAGGATAATAAGGACGATAACAACGATGAAAATGACGATAATAATGACGATAATAACGTCGATAATAACGACGATAATAGCGACAATATTAATGATGATAATGACGATAATAACGACGATTATAACGTCGATAATAACCACGATATTAACGACAATAATAACGACGATAATTATGAGCATAATAAGGACGATAACAACGATGATAATGACGATAAAAACTTCGATAATAAGGACCTAATTACCGACGAAAATAACGACGATAATAACGACGATAATAAGGACGATATTAACGACACTAATAACGACTATAATTATGAGGATTATAAGGAAGATAAAAACGATGATAATGACGATAATAACGACGATAATAACGTCGATAATAACGACGATAATAACGTCAATATTAACAATGATAATGACGATAATAACGACGATAATAACGACGATATTAACGACAATAATAACGACAATAATAATGAGGATAATAAGGACGATAACAACGATGATAATGCCGATAATAACGACGATAATAAGGACGATAATAACGACGATATTAACGACAATAATAACGACTATAATTATGAGGATTATAAGGACGATAATAACGACAATAATAACGACAATTCTAACGATGATAATGACGATAATAACGACGATAATAAGGACGATAATAACGACGATAATACGACGATAATTACGACGATATTAACGACAATATTAACGATGATAATGACGATAATAACGACGATAATAGCGACTATAATAACGACAATATTAACGATGATAATGACGATAATAATGATGATAATAACGACGATAATAACGTCGATAACAACCACGATATTAACGACAATAATAACGACGATAATTATGAGGATAATAAGGACGATAACAACGATGATAATGACGATAATAACGACGAAAATAAGGACCTAATTAACAACGATAATAACGTCGATAATAACGACGATAATAACGACGATATTAACGACAATAATAACGACTATAATTATGAGGATAATAAGGAAGATAAAAACGATGATAATGACGATAATAACGACGATAATAACGTCAATAATAACGACGATAATAACGTCAATATTAACGATGATAATGACGATAATAACGACGATAATAACGACGATATTAACGACAATAATAACGACTATAATTATGAGGATAATAAGGACGGTAACAACGATGATAATGACGATAATAACAACGATAATAACGTCAATAATAACGACGATAATAGCGACAATATTAACGATAATAATGACGATAATAACGACGATAATAAGGACGATAATAACGACGATAATAACGACGATAATAACGACGATAATAACGACGATATTAACGACAATAATAACGACTATAATAATGAGGATAATAAGGACGATAACAACGATGATAATGACGATAATAACGACGATAATAAGGACGATAATAACGTCGATAGTAACGACGATAATAACGACGATATTAACGACAATAATAACGACTATAATTATGAGGATTATAAGGACGATAACAACGATGATAATGACGATAATAACGACGATAATTACGTCGATAATAACGACGATAATAACGACAATATTAACGATGATAATGACGATAATAACGACGATAATTTGGACGATAATAACGACGATAATAACGTCGATAATAACGACGATAATAATGACAATATTAACGATGATAATGACGATAATAACGACGATAATAACGACGATATTAACGACAATAATAACGATGATAATTATGAGGATAATAAGGACGATAACTACGATGATAATGACGATAATAACGACGATAATAACGTCGATAATAACGACGATACTAACGACAATATTAACGATGATATTGACGATAATAACGACGATAATAAGGACGATAATAACGACGATAATAACGACGATAATAACGACGATAATAACGTCGACAATAACGACGATAATAACGATGATATTAGCGACATCAATAACGACTATGATTATGAAAATAATAAGGACGATAACAACGATTACAATGACGATAATAACGACGATAACAATGTCGATAATAACGACGATAATAACGACTATATTAAAGATGATAATGACGATAATAACGACGATATTAACGACAATAATAACGACTATAATAATGATGGTTTAATAAGGACGATAACAACGATGATAATGACGATAAAAACTTCGATAATAAGGACTTAATTACCGACGATAATAACGTCGATAATAACGACGATAATAACGACGATATTAACGACAATAATAACGACTATAATTATGAGGATAAAAAGGAAGATAAAAACGATGATAATGACGATAATAACGACGTTAATAACGTCGATAATAACGACGATAATAACGTCAATATTAACGATGATAATGACGATAATAACGACGATAATAACGACGATATTAACGACAATAATAACGACTATAATAATGAGGATAATAAGGACGATAACAACGATGATAATGTCGATAATAACGACGATAATATGGACGATAATAACGACGATATTAACGTCGATAATAACGCCGATAATAACGACGATATTAACGACAATAATAACGACGATATTAACGACAATAATAACGACTATAATTATGAGGATAATAAGGACGATAACAACGATGATAATGCCGAAAATAACGACGATAATAAGGACGATAATAACGACGATATTAACGTCGATAATAACGACGATAATAACGACGATATTAACGACAATAATAACGACTATAATTATGAGGATTATAAGGACGATAATAGCGACTATAATAACGACAATATTAACGATGATAATGACGATAATAATGATGATAATAACGACGATAATAACGTCGATAACAACCACGATATTAACGACAATAATAACGACGATAATTATGAGGATAATAAGGACGATAACAACGATGATAATGACGATAATAACGACGAAAATAAGGACCTAATTAACGACGATAATAACGTCGATAATAACGACGATAATAACGACGATATTAACGACAATAATAACGACTATAATTATGAGGATAATAAGGAAGATAAAAACTATGATAATGACGATAATAACGACGATAATAACGTCGATAATAACGACGATAATAACGTCAATATTAACGATGATAATGACGATAATAACGACGATAATAACGACGATATTAACGACAATAATAACGACTATAATTATGAGGATAATAAGGACGATAACAACGATGATAATGACGATAATAACGACGATAATAACGTCAATAATAACGACGATAATAGCGACAATATTAACGATTATAATGACGATAATAACGACGATAATAAGGACGATAATAACGACGATAATAACGACGATAATAACGACGATAATAACGACGATATTAACGACAATAATAACGACTATAATAATGAGGATAATAAGGACGATAACAACGATGATAATGACGATAATAACGACGATAATAAGGACGATAATAACGTCGATAGTAACGACGATAATAAAGACGATATTAACGACAATAATAACGACTATAATTATGAGGATTATAAGGACGATAACAACGATGATAATGACGATAATAACGACGATAATTACGTCGATAATTACGACGATAATAACGACAATATTAACGATGATAATGACGATAATAACGACGATAATTTGGACGATAATAAAGATGATAATAACGTCGATAATAACGACGATAATAACGACAATATTAACGATGATAATGACGATAATAACGACGATAATAACAACTACAATAACGACAATATTAACGATGATAATGACGATAATAATGATGATAATAACGTCGATAATAACGTCGATGATAACCACGATATTAACGACAATAATAACGACGATAATTATGAGGATAATAAGGACGATAACAACGATGATAATGACGATAATAACGACGATAATAACGTCGATAATAACGACGATAATAACGACAATATTAACGATGATAACGACGATAATAACGACAATATTAACGATGATAATGACGATAAAAACGACGATAATAAGGACGATAATAACGTCCATAATATCGACGATAATAACGACAATATTAACGATGATAATGACGATAATAACGACAATAATAACGACAATAATAACGACGATAATAACGTCGATAATAACGACGATAATAACGACAATATTAACGATGATGATGACGATAATAACGACGATAATAAGGACGATAATAACGATGATAATAACGACGATAATAAGGACCTAATTAACGACGATAATAACGTCGATAATAACGACGATAATAACGACGATATTAACGATGATAATGACGATAATAACGACGATATTATCGATGATAATAACGACGATAATAACGACGATATTAACGACGAAAATTTCGACGATAATAAAGACGATAATAACGACGTTAATGACGATAATAACGACGATAATAAAGACGATAATAACGATGATAATGACGATGATAACGACGATATATATGACGATAATAACGTTGATAATGACGATAATAACGATGATATACATAACGAAAATAACGTGGATAATAACGATAATAAAAACGATAATAACAACGATAATAACGACGATATTAACGACGATAATAACGACGATAATAACGACGATATTAACAACGATACTTACGACGATAATAACGATGATAATGACGATAATAACGACGATATTATCGATGATAATAACGACAATAATAACGACGATAAAACGACAATAAAACAACGATAAAAACGACGATAATTATGACGATAATAACGACGATAATAACAACGATAATAACGACGATATTAACGACGAAAATTTCGACGATAATAAAGACGATAATAACGATGTTAATGACGATAATAACGACGATAATAAAGACGATAATAACGATGATAATGACGATGATAACGACGATATATATGACGATAATAACGTTGATAATGACGATAATAACGATGATATACATAACAAAAATAACGTGGATAATAACGATAATAATGACGATAATAACGACGATAATAACGACGATATTAACGATGATAATAACGACGATAATGACGACGATATTAACAACGATACTTACGACGATAATAACGATGATAATGACGATAATAACGACGATAATAACAACGATAATAACGACGATATTAACGACGATAATAACTACGATAATATCGACGATATTAACGACGATAATTACGACGATAATAACGATGATAATGACGATAATAACGACGATAATAACGATGATAATGACGACGAAAAGAACAACGATAATAACGACGATAAAACGACGATATTAACGACGATAATAACGACGATAAAACGACGATAAATCTACGATAAAAACGACGATAATTATGACGATAATAACGACGATAATAACAACGATAATAACGACGATATTAACGACGATAATTACGACGATAATAACGATGATAATGACGATAATAACGACGATAATAACGACGATAATAACGACGATAAAACGGCGATAACAACGACGATAAAAACGACGATAATAACGACGATAATAACGACGATAATAACAACGATAATAACGACGATATTAACGACGAAAATTTCGACGATAATAAAGACGATAATAACGATGTTAATGACGATAATAACGACGATAATAAAGACGATAATAACGATGATAATGACGATGATAACGACGATATATATGTTGATAATAACGTTGATAATGACGATAATAACGATGATATACATAACAAAAATAACGTGGATAATAACGATAATAATGACGATAATAACGACGATAATAACGACGATATTAACGATGATAATAACGACGATAATGACGACGATATTAACAACGATACTTACGACGATAATAACGATGATAATGACAATAATAACGACGATAATAACAACGATAATAACGACGATATTAACGACGATAATAACTACGATAATATCGACGATATTAACGACGATAATTACGACGATAATAACGATGATAATGACGATAATAACGACGATAATAACGATGATAATGACGACGAAAAGAACAACGATAATAACGACGATAAAACGACGATATTAACGACGATAATTACGACGATAATAACGATGATAATGAAGATAATAACGACGATAATAACGAAGATATTATCGACGATAATAACGACAATATTAACAACGATAATTACGACGATAATAAAGATGATAATGATGATAATAACGACGATAATAACAACGATAATAACGACGATAAAACGACGATAATAACTACGATAATATCGACGATATTAACGACAATATTAACGATGATAATGACGATAATAACGACGATAATAACGACTATAATAACGACAATATTAACGTTGATAATGACGATAATAATGATGATAATAACGGCGATAATAACGTCGATAATAACCACGATATTAACGAGAATAATAACGACGATAATTATGAGGATAATAAGGACGATAACAACGATGATAATGACGATAATAACGACGATAATAACGTCGATAATAACGACGATAATAACGACAATATTAACGATGATAATGACGATAATAACGACGATAATAAGGACGACAATAACGACGATAATAACGACGATAATAACGTCGATAATAACGATGATAGTAACGACAATATTAACGATGATAATGACGATAATAACGTCGATAATAAGGACGATAATAACGACGATAATAACGACGATAATAAGGACGATAATAACGACAATATTAACGACTATAATTATGAGGATAATAAGGACGATAACAACGATGAAAATGACGATAATAATGACGATAATAACGTCGATAATAACGACGATAATAGCGACAATATTAATGATGATAATGACGATAATAACGACGATTATAACGTCGATAATAACCACGATATTAACGACAATAATAACGACGATAATTATGAGCATAATAAGGACGATAACAACGATGATAATGACGATAAAAACTTCGATAATAAGGACCTAATTACCGACGAAAATAACGACGATAATAACGACGATAATAACGACGATATTAACGACAATAATAACGACTATAATTATTAGGATAATAAGGAAGATAAAAACGATGATAATGACGATAATAACGACGATAATAACGTCGATAATAACGACGATAATAACGTCAATATTAACAATGATAATGACGATAATAACGACGATAATAACGACGATATTAACGACAATAATAACGACTATAATAATGAGGATAATAAGGACGATAACAACGATGATAATGCCGATAATAACGACGATAATAAGGACGATAATAACGACGATATTAAGGTCGATAATAACGACGATAATAACGACGATATTAACGACAATAATAACGACTATAATTATGAGGATTATAAGGACGATAATAACGACAATAATAACGACAATTCTAACGATGATAATGACGATAATAACGACGATAATAAGGACGATAATAACGACGATAATACGACGATAATTACGACGATATTAACGACAATATTAACGATGATAATGACGATAATAACGACGATAATAGCGACTATAATAACGACAATATTAACGATGATAATGACGATAATAATGATGATAATAACGACGATAATAACGTCGATAACAACCACGATATTAACGACAATAATAACGACGATAATTATGAGGATAATAAGGACGATAACAACGATGATAATGACGATAATAACGACGAAAATAAGGACCTAATTAACGACGATAATAACGTCGATAATAACGACGATAATAACGACGATATTAACGACAATAATAACGACTATAATTATGAGGATAATAAGGAAGATAAAAACGATGATAATGACGATAATAACGACGATAATAACGTCAATAATAACGACGATAATAACGTCAATATTAACGATGATAATGACGATAATAACGACGATAATAACGACGATATTAACGACAATAATAACGACTATAATTATGAGGATAATAAGGACGGTAACAACGATGATAATGACGATAATAACAACGATAATAACGTCAATAATAACGACGATAATAGGGACAATATTAACGATGATAATGACGATAATAACGACGATAATAAGGACGATAATAACGACGATAATAACGACGATAATAACGACGATAATAACGACGATATTAACGACAATAATAACGACTATAATAATGAGGATAATAAGGACGATAACAACGATGATAATGACGATAATAACGACGATAATAAGGACGATAATAACGTCGATAGTAACGACGATAATAACGACGATATTAACGACAATAATAACGACTATAATTATGAGGATTATAAGGACGATAACAACGATGATAATGACGATAATAACGACGATAATTACGTCGATAATAACGACGATAATAACGACAATATTAACGATGATAATGACGATAATAACGACGATAATTTGGACGATAATAACGACGATAATAACGTCGATAATAACGACGATAATAATGACAATATTAACGATGATAATGACGATAATAACGACGATAATAACGTCAATAATAACGACGATAATAGCGACAATATTAACGATTATAATGACGATAATAACGACGATAATAAGGACGATAATAACGACGATAATAACGACGATAATAACGACGATAATAACGACGATATTAACGACAATAATAACGACTATAATAATGAGGATAATAAGGACGATAACAACGATGATAATGACGATAATAACGACGATAATAAGGACGATAATAACGTCGATAGTAACGACGATAATAAAGACGATATTAACGACAATAATAACGACTATAATTATGAGGATTATAAGGACGATAACAACGATGATAATGACGATAATAACGACGATAATTACGTCGATAATTACGACGATAATAACGACAATATTAACGATGATAATGACGATAATAACGACGATAATTTGGACGATAATAAAGATGATAATAACGTCGATAATAACGACGATAATAACGACAATATTAACGATGATAATGACGATAATAACGACGATAATAACAACTACAATAACGACAATATTAACGATGATAATGACGATAATAATGATGATAATAACGTCGATAATAACGTCGATGATAACCACGATATTAACGACAATAATAACGACGATAATTATGAGGATAATAAGGACGATAACAACGATGATAATGACGATAATAACGACGATAATAACGTCGATAATAACGACGATAATAACGACAATATTAACGATGATAACGACGATAATAACGACAATATTAACGATGATAATGACGATAAAAACGACGATAATAAGGACGATAATAACGTCCATAATATCGACGATAATAACGACAATATTAACGATGATAATGACGATAATAACGACAATAATAACGACAATAATAACGACGATAATAACGTCGATAATAACGACGATAATAACGACAATATTAACGATGATGATGACGATAATAACGACGATAATAAGGACGATAATAACGATGATAATAACGACGATAATAAGGACCTAATTAACGACGATAATAACGTCGATAATAACGACGATAATAACGACGATATTAACGATGATAATGACGATAATAACGACGATAATAAAAACTACAATAACGACAATATTAACGATGATAATGACGATAATAATGATGATAATAACGTCGATAATAACGTCGATAATAACCACGATATTAACGACAATAATAACGACGATAATTATGAGGATAATAAGGACGATAACAACGATGATAATGACGATAATAACGACGATAATAACGTCGATAATAACGACGATAATAACGACAATATTAACGATAATAACGACGATAATAACGACAATATTAACGATGATAATGACGATAATTACGACGATAATAAGGACGATAATAACGTCGATAATATCGACGATAATAACGACAATATTAACAATGATAATGACGATAATAACGACGATAATAAGGACGATAATAACGTCGATAATATCGACGATAATAACGACAATATTAACGATGATAATGACGATAATAACGACAATAATAACGACAATAATAACGACGATAATAACGTCGATAATAACGACGATAATAACGACAATATTAACGATGATAATGACGATAATAACGACGATAATAAGGACGATAATAACGATGATAATAACGACGATAATAAGGACCTAATTAACGACGATAATAACGTCGATAATAACGACGATAATAACGACGATATTAACGATGATAATGACGATAATAACGACGATAATAACAACTACAATAACAACAATATTAACGATGATAATGACGATAATAATGATGATAATAACGTCGATAATAACGTCGATAATAACCAGGATATTAACGACAATAATAACGACGATAATTATGAGGATAATAAGGACGATAACAACGATGATAATAACGATAATAACGACGATAATAACGTCGATAATAACGACGATAATAATGACAATATTAACGATGATAATGACGATAATAACGACGATAATAACGACGATATTAACGACAATAATAACGACGATAATTATGAGGATAATAAGGACGATAACAACGATGATAATGACGATAATAACGTCGATAATAACGACGATAATAACGACAAAAATTAACGATGATATAACGATAATAACGAAGTTAATAAGGACGACAATAACGACGATAATAACGTAAATAATAACGACGATAATAACAATAATATTAACGATGATAATGACGATAATAACGTCGATAATAAGGACGATAATAACGACGATAATAACGACGATAATGAGGACCTAATTAACGACGATAATAACGTCGATATTAACGACGATATTAACGACGATATTAACGACAATAATAACGACTATAATTATGAGGATAATAAGGACGATAGCAACGATGATAATAACGATAATAACGACGATAATAACGTCGATAATAACGACGATAATAACAACGATAATAACGACGATATTAACGACGAAAATTTCGACGATAATAAAGACGATAATAACGATGTTAATGACGATAATAACGACGATAATAAAGACGATAATAACGATGATAATGACGATGATAACGACGATATATATGACGATAATAACGTTGATAATGACGATAATAACGATGATATACATAACGAAAATAACGTGGATAATAACGATAATAAAAACGATAATAACGACGATAATAACGACGATATTAACGACGATAATAACGACGATAATAACGACGATATTAACAACGATACTTACGACGATAATAACGATGATAATGACGATAATAACGACGATAATAAAAACGATAATAACAATGATAAAACGACGATAATAACTACGATAATATCGACGATATTAACGACGATAATTACGACGATAATAACGATGATAATGACGATAATAACGACGATAATAACGATGATAATGACGATAATAACGACGACATTAACGACGATAATAACGACGATAATAACGACGATATTATAGACGATAATAACGACAATATTAACAACGATAATTACGACGATAATAAAGATGATAATGATGATAATAACGACGATAATAACAACGATAATAACGACGATAAAACGACGATAATAACTACGATAATATCGACGATATTAACGACGATAATTACAACAATAATAACGATGATAATGACGATAATAACGACGATAATATCAACGATAATAACGACGATATTAACGACGATAATTAGGACGATAATGACGATGATAATACGATAATAACGACGATAATAACGACGATAATAACAATGATAAAACGACGATAATAACTACGATAATATCGACGATATTAACGACGATAATAACAACGATAATAACGACGATAAAACGACGATAATAACGACGATATTAACGACGATAATAACGACGATAATAACGACGATATTAACAACGATAATTACGACGATAATAACTATGATAATGACGATAATAACGTCGATAATAACAACGATAATAACGACGATATTAACGACGATAATTACGACGATAATGACGATGATAATGACGATAATAACAACGATAATAACGACGATAAGAACAATGATAATACGACGATAATAACGACGATAATAACGACGATAATAACGACGATATTATCGACGATAATAACGACAATATTCACAACGATAATTACGACGATAATAACGATGATAATGATGATAATAACGACGATAATAACGACGATAATAACGACGATAATAACGACGAAAATAACGATGTTAATGACGATAATAAGAACGATAATAACGACGAAAATAACGACGATATTAACGATGATAATAATGACGTTATTAACGACGATAATAACGACGATATTGACGACAATAATGACGACGATAATTATGAGGATAATAACGACGATAATAACGATGTTAATGACGATAATAACGACGATAATAATGACGATAATAACGACGATATTAACGATGATGATGACGATAATAACGACGATATTAACGATGATAATTTCGAGGATAATAACGACGATATCAACGATGAAAATGACTATAATAACGACGATAATAACGACGATATTAACAATGATAATACGATAATATGGACGATAATAACGACAAAAATTCTGACCATATTAAGGACGATAATAACGACGATATAAGCGACGAAAATTATGACGATAATAACGACGATATTAACGATGATAATGACGATAATTACGACGATAATAACGACGATAATAACGACAATAAAACGACCATAAAACTACGATAAAAACGACGATAATTATGACGATAATAACGACGATAATAACAACGATAATAACGACGATATTAACGAAGAAAATTTCGACGATAATAAAGACGATAATAATGATGTTAATGACGATAATAACGACGATAATAAAGACGATAATAACGATGATAATGGCGATGATAACGACGATATATATGACGATAATAACGTTGATAATGACGATAATAACGATGATATACATAACGAAAATAACGTGGATAATAACGATAATAAAAACGATAATAACGACGATAATAACGACGATATTAACGACGATAATAACGACGATAATAACGACGATATTAACAACGATACTTACGACGATAATAACGATGATAATGACGATAATAACGACGATAATAACGACGATAATAACGACGATATTAACGACGAAAATATCGACGATAATAAAGACGATAATAATGATGTTAATGACGATAATAACGACGATAATAAAGACGATAATAACGATGATAATGGCGATGATAACGACGATATATATGACGATAATAACGTTGATAATGACGATAATAACGATGATATACATAACGAAAATAACGTGGATAATAACGATAATAAAAACGATAATAACGACGATAATAACGACGATATTAACGACGATAATAACGACGATAATAACGACGATATTAACAACGATACTTACGACGATAATAACGATGATAATGACGATAATAACGACGATAATAACAACGATAATAACGACGATATTAACGACGATAATTACGACGATAATGTCGATGATAATGACGATAATAACGACGATAATAACGACGATAAAAACAATGATATAACGACGATAATATCTACGATAATATCGACGATATTAACGACGATAATTACGACGATATTAACGATGATAATGACGATAATGACGACGATAATAACGACGATAAATATAACGATAATAACGTGTATAATAACGATGATAATGACGATAATAATGACGATAATAACGACGATAATAACGACGATAATAACGACGATATTAACAACGATAATTACGACGATAATAACGATGATAATGTTGATAATAACGGCGATAATAACAACGATAATAACGACGATAAAACGATGATAATAACTACGATAATATCGACGATATTAACGACGATAATTACGGCGATAATAACGATGATAATGACGATAATAACGACGATAATAACGATGATAATGACGATAATAACGACGATATTAACGATGATAATAACGACGATATTAACGACAATAATTACGAAGATAATAACGGTGATAATGACGATAATAACGACGATAATATCGACGATAATAACGACTATAAAACGACGATAATAACTACGATAATATCGACGGTATTAACGACGATAATTACGACGATAACAACGATGATAATGACGATAATAACGACGATAATAACGATGATAATGACGATAATAACGACGATATTATCGATGATAATAACGACGATAATAACGACGATAATAACGACGATAAAACGACGATAAATCTACGATAAAAACGACGATAATTATGACGATAATAACGACGATAATAACAACGATAATAACGACGATATTAACGACGATAATTACGACGATAATAACGATGATAATGACGATAATAACGACGATAATAACGACGATAATAACGACGATAAAACGGCGATAACAACGACGATAAAAACGACGATAATTATGACGATAATAACGACGATAATAACAACGATAATAACGACGATATTAACGACGAAAATTTCGACGATAATAAAGACGATAATAACGATGTTAATGACGATAATAACGACGATAATAAAGACGATAATAACGATGATAATGACGATGATAACGACGATATATATGTCGATAATAACGTTGATAATGACGATAATAACGATGATATACATAACAAAAATAACGTGGATAATAACGATAATAATGACGATAATACCGACGATAATAACGACGATATTAACGACGATAATAACGACGATAATAACGACGATATTAACAACGATACTTGCGACGATAATAACGATGATAATGACGATAATAACGACGATAATAACAACGATAATAACGACCATATTAACGACGATAATAACTACGATAATATCGACGATATTAACGACGATAATTACGACGATAATAACGATGATAATGACGATAATAACGACGATAATAACGATGATAATGACGACGAAAAGAACAACGATAATAACGACGATAAAACGACGATATTAACGACGATAATTACGACGATAATAACGATGATAATGAAGATAATAACGACGATAATAACGAAGATATTATCGACGATAATAACGACAATATTAACAACGATAATTACGACGATAATAAAGATGATAATGATGATAATAACGACGATAATAACAACGATAATAACGACGATAAAACGACGATAATAACTACGATAATATCGACGATATTAACGACGATAATTACGACAATAATAACGATGATAATGACGATAATAACGACGATAATATCAACGATAATAACGACGATATTAACGACGATAATTACGACGATAATGACGAAGATAATGACGATAATAACGACGATAATAACGACGATAATAACAATGATAAAACGACGATAATAACTACGATAATATCGACGATATTAACGACGATATTTACGACGATAATAACGATGATAATAACGATAATAACGACGATAATAACGATGATAATGACGATAATAACGACGATATTATCGATGATAATAACGACGATAATAACGACGATAAAACGACGATAAAACTACGATAAAAACGACGATAATTATGACGATAATAACGACGATAATAACAACGATAATAACGACGATATTAGCGACGAAAATTTCGACGATAATAAAGACGATAATAACGACGTTAATGACGATAATAACGACGATAATAAAGACGATAATAACGATGATAATGACGATGATAACGACGATATATATGACGATAATAACGTTGATAATGACGATAATAACGATGATATACATAACGAAAATAACGTGGATAATAACGATAATAAAAACGATAATAACAACGATAATAACGACGATATTAACGACGATAATAACGACGATAATAACGACGATATTAACAACGATACTTACGACGATAATAACGATGATAATGACGTAATAACGACGATAATAACAACGATAATAACGACGATATTAACGACGATAATTACGACGATAATGTCGATGATAATGACGATAATAACGACGATAATAACGACGATAATAACAATGATAAAACGACGATAATAACTACGATAATATCGACGATATTAACGACGATAATTACGACGATAATAACGATGATAATGACGATAATGACGACGATAATAACGACGATAAATATAACGATAATAACGTGGATAATAACGATGATAATGACGATAATAATGACGATAATAACGACGATAATAACGACGATAATAACGACGATATTAACGACGATAATAACGACGATATTAACAACGATAATTACGACGATAAAAACGATGATAATGTTGATAATAACGACGATAATAACAACGATAATAACGACGATAAAACGACGATAATAACTACGATAATATCGACGATATTAACGACGATAATTACGACGATAATAACGATGATAATGACGATAATAACGACGATAATAACGATGATAATGACGATAATAACGACGATATTAACGATGATAATAACGACGATATTAACGACAATAATTACGAAGATAATGACGATGATAATGACGATAATAACGACGATAATAACGACGATAATAACGACGATAAAACGACGATAGTAATTACGATAATATCGACGATATTAACGACGATAATTACGACGATAATAACGATGATAATGACGATAATAACGACGATAATAACGATGACAATGACGATAATAACGACGATATTATCGATGATAATAACAACGATAATAACGACGATAATAACGACGAAAAAACGAGGATAAAACTACGATAAAAACGACGATAATTATGACGATAATAACGACGATAATAACAACGATAATAACGACGATATTAACGACGATAATTACGACGATAATACCGATGATAATGACGATAATAACGACGATAATAACGACGATAATAACGACGATAATAACGACGATAAAACGGCTATAATAATGTCGATAGAAACGACGATAATTATGACGATAATAACGACGATAATAACAACGATAATAACGACGATATTAACGACGAAAATTTCGACGATAATAAAGACGATAATAACGATGTTAATGACAATAATAACGACGATAATAAAGACGATAATAACGATGATAATGACGATGATAACGACGATATATATGTCGATAATAACGTTGATAATGACGATAATAACGATGATATACATAACAAAAATAACGTGGATAATAACGATAATATTGACGATAATAACGACGATAATAACGACGATATTAACGACGATAATAACGACGATAATAACGACGATATTAACAACGATACTTGCGACGATAATAACGATGATAATGACGATAATAACGACGATAATAACAACGATAATAACGACCATATTAACGACGATAATAACTACGATAATATCGACGATATTAACGACGATAATTACGACGATATTAACGACGAAAATTTCGACGATAATAAAGACGATAATAATGATGTTAATGACGATAATAACGACGATAATAAAGACGATAATAACGATGATAATGACGATGATAACGACGATATATATGTCGATAATAACGTTGATAATGACGATAATAACGATGATATACATAACGAAAATAACGTGGATAATAACGATAATAAAAACGATAATAACGACGATAATAACGACGATATTAACGACGATAATAACGACGATAATAACGACGATATTAACAACGATACTTACGACGATAATAACGATGATAATGACGATAATAACGACGATAATAACAACGATAATAACGACGATATTAACGACGATAATTACGACGATAATGTCGATGATAATGACGATAATAACGACGATAATAACGACGATAATAACAATGATAAAACGACGATAATATCTACGATAATATCGACGATATTCACGACGATAATTACGACGATAATAACGATGATAATGACGATAATGACGACGATAATAACGACGATAAATATAACGATAATAACGTGGATAATAACGATGATTATGACGATAATAATGACGATAATAACGACGATAATAACGACGATAATAACGACGATAATAACGACGATAAAACGACGATAAATCTACGATAAAAACGACGATAATTATGACGATAATAACGACGATAATAACAACGATAATAACGACGATATTAACGACGATAATTACGACGATAATAACGATGATGATGACGATAATAACGACGATAATAACGACGATAATAACGACGATAAAACGGCGATAACAACGACGATAAAAACGACGATAATTATGACGATAATAACGACGATAATAACAACGATAATAACGACGATATTAACGACGAAAATTTCGACGATAATAAAGACGATAATAACGATGTTAATGACGATAATAACGACGATAATAAAGACGATAATAACGATGATAATGACGATGATAACGACGATATATATGTCGATAATAACGTTGATAATGACGATAATAACGATGATATACATAACAAAAATAACGTGGATAATAACGATAATAATGACGATAATAACGACGATAATAACGACGATATTAACGACGATAATAACGACGATAATAACGACGATATTAACAACGATACTTGCGACGATAATAACGATGATAATGACGATAATAACGACGATAATAACAACGATAATAACGACCATATTAACGACGATAATAACTACGATAATATCGACGATATTAACGACGATAATTACGACGATAATAACGATGATAATGACGATAATAACGACGATAAAACGACGATATTAACGAAGATAATTACTACGATAATAACGATGATAATGAAGATAATAACGACGATAATAACGAAGATATTATCGACGATAATAACGACAATATTAACAACGATAATTACGACGATAATAAAGATGATAATGATGATAATAACGACAATAATAACAACGATAATAACGACGATAAAACGACGATAATAACTACGATAATATCGACGATATTAACGACGATAATTACGACAATAATAACGATGATAATGACGATAATAACGACGATAATATCAACGATAATAACGACGATATTAACGACGATAATTACGACGATAATGACGAAGATAATGACGATAATAACGATGATAATGACGATAATAACGACGATAATAACAACGATAATAACGACGATATTAACGACGATAATAACTACGATAATATCGACGATATTAACGACGATAATTACGACGATAATAACGACGATAATGACGATAATAACGACGATAATAACGATGATAATGACGACGAAAAGAACAACGATAATAACGACGATAAAACGACGATATTAACGACGATAATAACGACGATAAAACGACGATAAATCTACGATAAAAACGACGATAATTATGACGATAATAACGACGATAATAACAACGATAATAACGACGATATTAACGACGATAATTACGACGATAATAACGATGATAATGACGATAATAACGACGATAATAACGACGATAATAACGACGATAAAACGGCGATAACAACGACGATAAAAACGACGATAATTATGACGATAATAACGACGATAATAACAACGATAATAACGACGATATTAACGACGAAAATTTCGACGATAATAAAGACGATAATAACGATGTTAATGACGATAATAACGACGATAATAAAGACGATAATAACGATGATAATGACGATGATAATGACGATGATAACGACGATATATATGTCGATAATAACGTTGATAATGACGATAATAACGATGATATACATAACAAAAATAACGTGGATAATAACGATAATAATGACGATAATAACGACGATAATAACGACGATATTAACGATGATAATAACGACGATAATGACGACGATATTAACAACGATACTTACGACGATAATAACGATGATAATGACGATAATAACGACGATAATAACAACGATAATAACGACGATATTAACGACGATAATAACTACGATAATATCGACGATATTAACGACGATAATTACGACGATAATAACGATGATAATGACGATAATAACGACGATAATAACGATGATAATGACGACGAAAAGAACAACGATAATAACGACGATAAAACGACGATATTAACGACGATAATTACGACGATAATAACGATGATAATGAAGATAATAACGACGATAATAACGAAGATATTATCGACGATAATAACGACAATATTAACAACGATAATTACGACGATAATAAAGATGATAATGATGATAATAACGACGATAATAACAACGATAATAACGACGATAAAACGACGATAATAACTACGATAATATCGACGATATTAACGACGATAATTACGACAATAATAACGATGATAATGACGATAATAACGACGATAATATCAACGATAATAACGACGATATTAACGACGATAATTACGACGATAATGACGACGATATTAACAACGATAATTACGACGATAAAAACGATGATAATGTTGATAATAACGACGATAATAACAACGATAATAACGACGATAAAACGACGATAATAACTACGATAATATCGACGATATTAACGACGATAATTACGACGATAATAACGATGATAATGACGATAATAACGACGATAATAACGATGATAATGACGATAATAACGACGATATTAACGATGATAATAACGACGATATTAACGACAATAATTAAGAAGATAATAACGATGATAATGACGATAATAACGACGATAATAACGACGATAATAACGACGATAAAACGACGATAGTAACTACGATAATATCGACGATATTAACGACGATAATTACGACGATAATAACGATGATAATGACGATAATAACGACGATAATAACGATGATAATGACGATAATAACGACGATATTATCGATGATAATAACAACGATAATAACGACGATAATAACGACGATAAAACGACGATAAAACTACGATAAAAACGACGATAATTATGACGATAATAACGACGATAATAACAACGATAATAACGACGATATTAACGACGATAATTACGACGATAATACCGATGATAATGACGATAATAACTACGATAATATCGACGATATTAACGATGAAAATAACGACGATAATAACGACGATAATAACGACGATGATAACGACGATAAAACGACGATATTAACGACGATAATTACGACGATAATAACGATGATAATGAAGATAATAACGACGATAATAATGATGACAATGACGATAATAACGACGATAAATATAACGAAAATAACGAGAATAATAAAGATGATAATGACGATAATAATGACGATAATAACGACGATATTAACGACGATAATAACGACGATAATAACGACGATATTATCGACGATAATAACGACAATATTTACAACGATAATTACGACGATAATAAAGATGATAATGATGATAATAACGACGATAATAACAACGATAATAACGACGATAAAACGACGATAATAACTACGATAATATCGACGATATTAACGACGATAATTACGACAATAATAACGATGATATTGACGATAATAACGACGATAATAACAACGATAATAACGACGATATTAACGACGATAATAACGACGATAATGACGATGATAATGACGATAATAACGACGATAATAACGACGATAATAACAATGATAAAACGACGATAATAACTACGATAATATCGACGATATTAACGACGATATTTACGACGATAATAACGATGATAATGACGATAATAACGACGATAATAACGATGATAATGACGATAATAACGACGATATTATCGATGATAATAACGACGATAATAACGACGATAAAACGACGATAAAACTACGATAAATTCGACGATAATTATGACGATAATAACGACGATAATAACAACGATAATAACGACGATATTAACGACGAAAATTTCGACGATAATAAAGACGATAATAACGATGTTAATGACGATAATAACGACGATAATAAAGACGATAATAACGATGATAATGACGATGATAACGACGATATATATGACGATAATAACGTTGATAATGACGATAATAACGATGATATACATAACGAAAATAACGTGGATAATAACGATAATAAAAACGATAATAACGACGATAATAACGACGATATTAACGACGATAATAACGACGATAATAACGACGATATTAACAACGATACTTGCGACGATAATAACGATGATAATGACGATAATAACGACGATAATAACAACGATAATAACGACCATTTTAACGACGATAATAACTACGATAATATCGACGATATTAACGACGATAATTACGACGATAATAACGATGATAATGACGATAATAACGACGATAATAACGATGATAATGACGACGAAAAGAACAACGATAATAACGACGATAAAACGACGATATTAACGAAGATAATTACTACGATAATAACGATGATAATGAAGATAATAACGACGATAATAACGAAGATATTATCGACGATAATAACGACAATATTAACAACGATAATTACGACGATAATAAAGATGATAATGATGATAATAACGACGATAATAACAACGATAATAACGACGATAAAACGACGATAATAACTACGATAATATCGACGATATTAACGACGATAATTACGACAATAATAACGACGATAATAACGATGATAATGACGATAATAACGACGATATTATCGATGATAATAACGACGATAATAACGAAGATAAAACGACATTATAACTACGATAAAAACGACGATAATTATGACGATAATAACAACGATAATAACAACGATAATAACGACGACATTAACGACGAAAATTTCGACGATAATAAAGACGATAATAACGATGTTAATGACGATAATAACGACGATAATAAAGACGATAATAACGATGATAATGACGATGATAACGACGATATATATGACGATAATAACGTTGATAATGACGATAATAACGATGATATACATAACGAAAATAACGTGGATAATAACGATAATATAAACGATAATAACGACGATAATAACGACGATATTAACGACGATAATAACGACGATATTAACGACGATAATAACGACGATAATAACGACGATATTAACAACGATAATTACGACGATAATAACTATGATAATGACGATAATAACGTCGATAATAACAACGATAATAACGACGATATTAACGACGATAATTACGACGATAATGACGATGATAATGACGATAAAAATGACGATAATAACGATGATAATAACAATGATAAAACGACGATAATAACTACGATAATATCGACGATATTAGCGACGATATTTACGACGATAATAACGATGATAATGACGATAATAGCGACGATAATAACGATGATAATGACGATAATAACGACGATATTATCGATGATAATAACGACGATAATAACGACGATAAAACGAAGATAAAACTACGATAAAAACGACGATAATTATGAGGATAATAACGACGATAATAACAACATTAATAACGACGATATTAACGACGAAAATTTCGACGATAATAAAGACGATAATAACGATGTTAATGACGATAATAACGACGATAATAAAGACGATAATAACGATGATAATGACGATGATAACGACGATATATATGACGATAATAACGTTGATAATGACGATAATAACGATGATATACATAACGAAAATAACGTGGATAATAACGATAATATAAACGATAATAACGACGATAATAACGACGATATTAACGACGATAATAACGACGATTATAACGACGATATTAACAACGATAATTACGACGATAATAACTATGATAATGACGATAATAACGTCGATAATAACAACGATAATAACGACGATATTAACGACGATAATTACGACGATAATGACGATGATAATGACGATAACAATGACAATAATAACGACGATAAGAACAATGTTAAAACGACGATAATAACTACGATAATATCGACGATATTAATGACGATAATTACGACGATAATAACGATGATAATGACGATAATAACGACGATAATAACAACGATAATAACGACGATATTAACGACGATAATTACGACGATAATGACGATCATAATGACGACAATAACGATGATAATAACGATGATAATAACAATGATAAAACGACGATAATAACTACGACAATATCGACGATATTAGCGACGATATTTACGACGATAATAACGATGATAATGACGATAATAGCGACGATAATAACGATGATAATGACGATAATAACGACGATATTATCGATGATAATAACGACGATAATAAAAACGATAATAACGACGATATTAACGACGAAAATTTCGACGATAATAAAGACGATAATAACGATGTTAATGACGATAATAACGACGATAATAAAGACGATAATAACGATGATAAAGACGATGATAACGACGATATATATGACGATAATAACGTTGATAATGACGATAATAACGATGATATACATAACGAAAATAACGTCGATAATAACGATAATTATGACGATAATAACGACGATAATAACGACGATATTAATGACGATAATAACGACGATAATAACGACGATATTAACAACGATACTTACGACGATAATAACGATGATAATGACGATAATAATGACGATAATAACGACGATATTAACGACGAGAATAACGACGATAATAACGACGATATTAACGACGATAATAACGACGATATTAACTACGATAATTACGACGATAATAACGATGATAATGATGATAATAACGACGATATAAACGACGATAACTACGACGATAATAACGATGACAATGACGATAATAACGATGATAATGACGATAATAACGACGATATTAACGACGATAATAACGACGATAATAACGACGATAAAACGACGATATTAACGACGATAATAACGACGATAATAACGACGATATTAACAAAGATAATTACGACGATAATAACTATGATAATGACGATAATAACGTCGATAATAACAACGATAATAACGACGATATTAACGACGATAATTACGACGATAATGACGATGATAATGACAATAATAACGACGATAATAAGGACGATAAGAACAATGATAAAACGACGATAATAACTACGATAATATCGACGATATTAACGACGATAATTACGACGATAATAACGATGATAATGACGTTAATAACGACGATAATAACAATGATAATGACGATAATAACATCGATATTATCGATGATAATAACGACGATAATAACGACGATAAAACGAAGATAAAACTACGATAAAAACGACGATAATTATGACGATAATAACGACGATAATAACAACGTCAATAACGACGATATTAACGACGAAAATTTCGACGATAATAAAGACGATAATAACGATGTTAATGACGATAATAACGACGATAATAAAGACGATAATAACGATGATAATGACGATGATAACGACGATATATATGACGATAATAACGTTGATAATGACGATAATAACGATGATATACATAACGAAAATAACGTGGATAATAACGATAATATAAACGATAATAACGACGATAATAACGACGATATTAACGACGATAATAACGACGATATTAACGACGATAATAACGACGATAATAACGACGATATTAACAACGATAATTACGACGATAATAACTATGATAATGAAGATAATAACGTCGATAATAACAACGATAATAACGACGATATTAACGACGATAATTACGACGATAATGACGATGATAATGACGATAAAAATGACGATAATAACGATGATAATAACAATGATAAAACGACGATAATAACTACGATAATATCGACGATATTAGCGACGATATTTACGACGATAATAACGATGATAATGACGATAATAGCGACGATAATAACGATGATAATGACGATAATAACGACGATATTATCGATGATAATAACGACGATAATAACGACGATAAAACGAAGATAAAACTACGATAAAAACGACGATAATTATGACGATAATAACGACGATAATAACAACATTAATAACGACGATATTAACGACGAAAATTTCGACGATAATAAAGACGATAATAACGATGTTAATGACGATAATAACGACGATAATAAAGACGATAATAACGATGATAATGACGATGATAACGACGATATATATGACGATAATAACGTTGATAATGACGATAATAACGATGATATACATAACGAAAATAACGTGGATAATAACGATAATATAAACGATTATAACGACGATAATAACGACGATATTAACGACGATAATAACGACGATAATAACGACGATATTAACAACGATAATTACGACGATAATAACTATGATAATGACGATAATAACGTCGATAATAACAACGATAATAACGACGATATTAACGACGATAATTACGACGATAATGACGATGATAATGACGATAACAATGACAATAATAACGACGATAAGAACAATGTTAAAACGACGATAATAACTACGATAATATCGACGATATTAAGGACGATAATTACGACAATAATAACGATGATAATGACGATAATAACGACGATAATAACAACGATAATAACGACGATATTAACGACGATAATTACGACGATAATGACGATCATAATGACGATAATAACGATGATAATAACGATGATAATAACAATGATAAAACGACGATAATAACTACGACAATATCGACGATATTAGCGACGATATTTACGACGATAATAACGATGATAATGACGATAATAGCGACGATAATAACGATGATAATGACGATAATAACGACGATATTATCGATGATAATAACGACGATAATAACAACGATAATAACGACGATATTAACGACGAAAATTTCGACGATAATAAAGACGATAATAACGATGTTAATGACGATAATAACGACGATAATAAAGACGATAATAACGATGATAAAGACGATGATAACGACGATATATATGACGATAATAACGTTGATAATGACGATAATAACGATGATATACATAACGAAAATAACGTCGATAATAACGATAATTATGACGATAATAACGACGATAATAACGACGATATTAATGACGATAATAACGACGATAATAACGACGATATTAACAACGATACTTACGACGATAATAACGATGATAATGACGATAATAATGACGATAATAACGACGATATTAACGACGAGAATAACGACGATAATAACGACGATATTAACGACGATAATAACGACGATATTAACTACGATAATTACGACGATAATAACGATGATAATGATGATAATAACGACGATATAAACGACGATAACTACGACGATAATAACGATGACAATGACGATAATAACGATGATAATGACGATAATAACGACGATATTAACGACGATAATAACGACGATAATAACGACGATAAAACGACGATATTAACGACGATAATAACGACGATAATAACGACGATATTAACAAAGATAATTACGACGATAATAACTATGATAATGACGATAATAACGTCGATAATAACAACGATAATAACGACGATATTAACGACGATAATTACGACGATAATGACGATGATAATGACAATAATAACGACGATAATAACGACGATAAGAACAATGATAAAACGACGATAATAACTACGATAATATCGACGATATTAACGACGATAATTACGACGATAATAACGATGATAATGACGTTAATAACGACGATAATAACAATGATAATGACGATAATAACGACGATATTATCGATGATAATAACGACGATAATAACGACGATAATAACGACGATAATAACGATGATAAGGACGATAATAACGACGATACAAAAGATGATAATGACGATAATAACGACGATAATAACGACGATAAAACGACGATGAAAACAACGATAATTACGACGATAATAACGATGATAATAACAACGATAATAACGACGATATTAACGACGATAATTACGACGACAATAACGACGATAATGACGATAATAACGACGATAATAATGACGATAATTACGACGATACTATCTACGATTATAACGACGATAATAACGACGATATTTACAACGATAATCACGACGATAATAACGATGATAATGACTATAATAACGACGATATTAACGATGATAATGACGATAATAACGACGATAATAACGACGATATTAACGGCGATATTATCGACGATAATAAGGATGATAATGACAACGATAATAAGGAAGATAATAACAACGCTAATTACGACGATTATAACGATGAAAATGACGATAATAACGATGATAATGACTATAATAACGAAGATAATAACGATGATAATGACGATAATAACGACGATATTAACGATGATAATAACGACGATAAGAACGACGATATTAACGACGATAATTACGACGATAAAACGACGATAATAACTACGATAATATCGACGATATTAACGACGATAATTACGACGATAATAACGATGATAATGACGATAATAACGACGATAATAACGATGATAATGACGATAATAACGACGATATTATCGATGATAATAACGACGATAATAACGACGATAATAACGACGATAAAACGACGATAAAACTACGATAAAAACGACGATAATTATGACGATAAAAACGACGATAATAACAACGATAATAACGACGATATTAACGACGATAATTACGACGATAATAACGATGATAATGACGATAATAACGACGATACTTACGACGATAATAATGATGATAATGACGATAGTAACGACGATAATAACAACTATAATAACGACGATATTAACGACGATAATAACTACGATAATATCGACGAATTAACGACGATAATTACGACGATAATAACGATGATAATGAAGATAATAACGACGATAATAACGAAGATATTATCGACGATAATAACGACAATATTAACAACGATAATTACGACGATAATAAAGATGATAATGATGATAATAACGACGATAATAACAACGATAATAACGACGATAAAACGACGAAAATAACTACGATAATATCGACGATATTAACTACGATATTTACGACGATAATAACGATGATAATGACGATAATAACGACGATAATAACGATGATAATGACGATAATAACGACGATATTATCGATGATAATAACGACGATAATAACGACGATAAAACGACGATAAAACTACGATAAAAACGACGATAATTATGACGATAATAACGACGATAATAACAACGATAATAACGACGAAAATTTCGACGATAATAAAGACGATAATAACGATGTTAATGACGATAATAACGACGATAATAAAGACGATAATAACGATGATAATGACGATGATAACGACGATATATATGACGATAATAACGTTGATAATGACGATAATAACGATGATATACATAACGAAAATAACGTGGATAATAACGATAATAAAAACGATAATAACGACGATAATAACGACGATATTAACGACGATAATAACGACGATATTAACGACGATAATAACGACGATAATAACGACGATATTAACGACGATAATTACGACGATAATAACGATGATAATGACGATAATAACGACGATAATAACAACGATAATAACGACGATATTAACGACGATAATTACGACGATAATGACGATGATAATGACGATAATAACGACGATAATAACGATGATAATAACAATGATAAAACGACGATAATAACTACGATAATATCGACGATATTAACGACGATATTTACGACGATAATAACGATGATAATGACGATAATAACGACGATAATAACGATGATAATGACGATAATAACGACGATATTATCGATGATAATAACGACGATAATAACGACGATAAAACGACGATAAAACTACGATAAAAACGACGATAATTATGACGATAATAACGACGATAATAACAACGATAATAACGACGATATTAACGACGAAAATTTCGACGATAATAAAGACGATAATAACGATGTTAATGACGATAATAACGACGATAATAAAGACGATAATAACGATGATAAAGACGATGATAACGACGATATATATGACGATAATAACGTTGATAATGACGATAATAACGATGATATACATAACGAAAATAACGTGGATAATAACGATAATAATGACGATAATAACGACGATAATAACGACGATATTAACGACGATAATAACGACGATAATAACGACGATAATAACGACGATATTAACAACGATACTTACGACGATAATAACGATGATAATGACGATAATAATGACGATAATAACGACGATATTAACGACGAGAATAACGACGATAATAACGACGATATTAACGACGATAATAACGACGATATTAACTACGATAATAACGACGATAATAACGATGATAATGATGATAATAACGACGATATAAACGACGATAATTACGACGATAATAACGATGACGATAATTACGACGATAATAAAGATGATCATGATGATAATAACGACGATAATAACAACGATAATAACGACGATAAAACGACGATAATAACTACGATAATATCGACGATATTAACGACGATAATTACGACAATAATAACGATGATAATGACGATAATAACGACGATAATAACGACGATATTAACGACGATAATTACGACGATAATGACGATCATAATGACGATAATAACGACGATAATGACGATGATAATAACAATGATAAAACGACGATAATAACTACGATAATATCGACGATATTAACGACGATATTTACGACGATAATAACGATGATAATGACGATAATAGCGACGATAATAACGATGATAATGACTATAATAACGACGATATTATCGATGATAATAACGACGATAATAACAACGATAATAACGACGATATTAACGACGAAAATTTCGACGATAATAAAGACGATAATAACGATGTTAATGACGATAATAACGACGATAATAAAGACGATAATAACGATGATAAAGACGATGATAACGACGATATATATGACGATAATAACGTTGATAATGACGATAATAACGATGATATACATAACGAAAATAACGTCGATAATAACGATAATTATGACGATAATAACGACGATAATAACGACGATATTAATGACGATAATAACGACGATAATAACGACGATATTAACAACGATACTTACGACGATAATAACGATGATAATGACGATAATAATGACGATAATAACGACGATATTAACGACGAGAATAACGACGATAATAACGACGATATTAACGACGATAATAACGACGATATTAACTACGATAATTACGACGATAATAACGATGATAATGATGATAATAACGACGATATAAACGACGATAACTACGACGATAATAACGATGACAATGACGATAATAACGATGATAATGACGATAATAACGACGATATTAACGACGATAATAACGACGATAATAACGACGATAAAACGACGATATTAACGACGATAATAACGACGATAATAACGACGATATTAACAAAGATAATTACGACGATAATAACTATGATAATGACGATAATAACGTGGATAATAACAACGATAATAACGACGATATTAACGACGATAATTACGACGATAATGACGATGATAATGACAATAATAACGACGATAATAAGGACGATAAGAACAATGATAAAACGACGATAATAACTACGATAATATCGACGATATTAACGACGATAATTACGACGATAATAACGATGATAATGACGTTAATAACGACGATAATAACAATGATAATGACGATAATAACGACGATATTATCGATGATAATAACGACGATAATAACGACGATAATAACGACGATAATAACGATGATAAGGACGATAATAACGACGATACAAAAGATGATAATGACGATAATAACGACGATAATAACGACGATAAAACGACGATGAAAACAACGATAATTACGACGATAATAACGATGATAATAACAACGATAATAACGACGATATTAACGACGATAATTACGACGATAATAACGACGATAATGACGATAATAACGACGATAATAATGACGATAATTACGACGATACTATCTACGATAATAACGACGATAATAACGACGATATTAACAACGATAATCACGACGATAATAACGATGATAATGACTATAATAACGACGATATTAACGATGATAATGACGATAATAACGACGATAATAACGACGATATTAACGGCGATATTATCGACGATAATAAGGATGATAATGACAACGATAATAAGGAAGATAATAACAACGCTAATTACGACGATTATAACGATGAAAATGACGATAATAACGATGATAATGACTATAATAACGAAGATAATAACGATGATAATGACGATAATAACGACGATATTAACGATGATAATAACGACGATAAGAACGACGATATTAACGACGATAATAACGACGATAAAACGACGATAATAACTACGATAATATCGACGATATTAACGACGATAATTACGACGATAATAACGATGATAATGACGATAATAACGACGATAATAACGATGATAATGACGATAATAACGACGATATTATCGATGATAATAACGACGATAATAACGACGATAATAACGACGATAAAACGACGATAAAACTACGATAAAAACGACGATAATTATGACGATAAAAACGACGATAATAACAACGATAATAACGACGATATTAACGACGATAATTACGACGATAATAACGATGATAATGACGATAATAACGACGATACTTACGACGATAATAATGATGATAATGACGATAGTAACGACGATAATAACAACTATAATAACGACGATATTAACGACGATAATAACTACGATAATATCGACGATATTAACGACGATAATTACGACGATAATAACGATGATAATGAAGATAATAACGACGATAATAACGAAGATATTATCGACGATAATAACGACAATATTAACAACGATAATTACGACGATAATAAAGATGATAATGATGATAATAACGACGATAATAACAACGATAATAACGACGATAAAACGACGAAAATAACTACGATAATATCGACGATATTAACTACGATATTTACGACGATAATAACGATGATAATGACGATAATAACGACGATAATAACGATGATAATGACGATAATAACGACGATATTATCGATGATAATAACGACGATAATAACGACGATAAAACGACGATAAAACTACGATAAAAACGACGATAATTATGACGATAATAACGACGATAATAACAACGATAATAACGACGAAAATTTCGACGATAATAAAGACGATAATAACGATGTTAATGACGATAATAACGACGATAATAAAGACGATAATAACGATGATAATGACGATGATAACGACGATATATATGACGATAATAACGTTGATAATGACGATAATAACGATGATATACATAACGAAAATAACGTGGATAATAACGATAATAAAAACGATAATAACGACGATAATAACGACGATATTAACGACGATAATAACGACGATATTAACGACGATAATAACGACGATAATAACGACGATATTAACGACGATAATTACGACGATAATAACGATGATAATGACGATAATAACGACGATAATAACAACGATAATAACGACGATATTAACGACGATAATTACGACGATAATGACGATGATAATGACGATAATAACGACGATAATAACGATGATAATAACAATGATAAAACGACGATAATAACTACGATAATATCGACGATATTAACGACGATATTTACGACGATAATAACGATGATAATGACGATAATAACGACGATAATAACGATGATAATGACGATAATAACGACGATATTATCGATGATAATAACGACGATAATAACGACGATAAAACGACGATAAAACTACGATAAAAACGACGATAATTATGACGATAATAACGACGATAATAACAACGATAATAACGACGATATTAACGACGAAAATTTCGACGATAATAAAGACGATAATAACGATGTTAATGACGATAATAACGACGATAATAAAGACGATAATAACGATGATAAAGACGATGATAACGACGATATATATGACGATAATAACGTTGATAATGACGATAATAACGATGATATACATAACGAAAATAACGTGGATAATAACGATAATAATGACGATAATAACGACGATAATAACGACGATATTAACGACGATAATAACGACGATAATAACGACGATAATAACGACGATATTAACAACGATACTTACGACGATAATAACGATGATAATGACGATAATAATGACGATAATAACGACGATATTAACGACGAGAATAACGACGATAATAACGACGATATTAACGACGATAATAACGACGATATTAACTACGATAATTACGACGATAATAACGATGATAATGATGATAATAACGACGATATAAACGACGATAATTACGACGATAATAACGATGACGATAATTACGACGATAATAAAGATGATCATGATGATAATAACGACGATAATAACAACGATAATAACGACGATAAAACGACGATAATAACTACGATAATATCGACGATATTAACGACGATAATTACGACAATAATAACGATGATAATGACGATAATAACGACGATAATAACGACGATATTAACGACGATAATTACGACGATAATGACGATCATAATGACGATAATAACGACGATAATGACGATGATAATAACAATGATAAAACGACGATAATAACTACGATAATATCGACGATATTAACGACGATATTTACGACGATAATAACGATGATAATGACGATAATAACGACGATAATAACGATGATAATGACGCTAATAACGACGATATTATCGATGTTAATAACGACGATAATAACGACGATAAAACGACGATAAAACTACGATAAAAACGACGATAATTATGACGATAATAAAGACGATAATAACAACGATAATAACGACGATATTAACGACGAAAATTTCGACGATAATAAAGACGATAATAACGATGTTAATGACGATAATAACGACGATAATAAAGACGATAATAACGATGATAATGACGATGATAACGACGATATATATGACGATAATAACGTTGATAATGACGATTATAACGATGATATACATAACGAAAATAACGTGGATAATAACGATAATAATGACGACAATAACGACGATAATAACGACGATATTAACGACGATAATAACGACGATAATAACGACGATATTAACAACGATACTTACGACGATAATAACGATGATAATGACGATAATAATGACGATAATAACGACGATATTAACGACGAGAATAACGACGATAATAACGACGATATTAACGACGATAATAACGACGATATTAACTACGATAATTACGACGATAATAACGATGATAATGATGATAATAACGACGATATAAACGACGATAATTACGACGATAATAACGATGACAATGACGATAATATCGACGATAATAACGATGATAATGACGATAATAACGACGATATTAACGACGATAATAACGACGATAATAACGACGATAAAACGACGATATTAACGACGAAAATTACGATGATAATAACGATGATAATGACGATAATAACGACGATAATAACGATGATAATGACGATAATAACGACGATATTATCGATGATAATAACGACGATAATAACGACGATAAAACGACGATAAAACTACGATAAAAACGACGATAATTATGACGATAATAACGACGATAATAACAACGATAATAACGACGATATTAACGACGAAAATTTCGACGATAATAAAGACGATAATAACGATGTTAATGACGATAATAACGACGATAATAAAGACGATAATAACGATGATAAAGACGATGATAACGACGATATATATGACGATAATAACGTTGATAATGACGATAATAACGATGATATACATAACGAAAATAACGTGGATAATAACGATAATAATGACGATAATAACGACGATAATAACGACGATATTAACGACGATAATAACGACGATAATAACGACGATAATAACGACGATATTAACAACGATACTTACGACGATAATAACGATGATAATGACGATAATAATGACGATAATAACGACGATATTAACGACGAGAATAACGACGATAATAACGACGATATTAACGACGATAATAACGACGATATTAACGACGATAATTACGACGATAATAACGATGATAATGATGATAATAACGACGATATAAACGACGATAATTACGACGATAATAACGATGACGATAATAACGACGATAATAAAGATGATCATGATGATAATAACGACGATAATAACAACGATAATAACGACGATAAAACGACGATAATAACTACGATAATATCGACGATATTAACGACGATAATTACGACAATAATAACGATGATAATGACGATAATAACGACGATAATAACGACGATATTAACGACGATAATTACGACGATAATGACGATCATAATGACGATAATAACGACGATAATGACGATGATAATAACAATGATAAAACGACGATAATAACTACGATAATATCGACGATATTAACGACGATATTTACGACGAGAATAACGACGATAATAACGACGATATTAACGACGATAATAACGACGATATTAACTACGATAATTACGACGATAATAACGATGATAATGATGATAATAACGACGATATAAACGACGATAATTACGACGATAATAACGATGACAATGACGATAATATCGACGATAATAACGATGATAATGACGATAATAACGACGATATTAACGACGATAATAACGACGATAATAACGACGATAAAACGACGATATTAACGACGAAAATTACGATGATAATAACGATGATAATGACGATATCGACGACGATATTAACGACAATACTGACGATAATAACGACGAAATTAACGACTGTTATTACGACGATAATAACGATGATAATGACGATAATTACGACGATAATAAAGATGATCATGATGATAATCACGACGATAATAACAACGATAATATCGACGATAAAACGACGATAATAACTACGATAATATCGACGATAATAACGACGATAACAACGATGATAATGACGATAATAACGACGATATTAAAGACGATAATAGCGACGATAATAACGACGATAATATCGACGATAATAACGACGATAATAACGACGATAACAACGATGATAATGACAAAATAACGTCGATATTAACGACGATAATTATGAGGATAATAACGACGATAAGAACGATGATAATAACGACGATAATAACGACGACATTGACGACGATAATTTGGACGATAATACCTATGTTAATAACGATATTAACGACGATAACAACGATGATAATGACAATAATAACGACGATATTAACGACGATAATGACGACGATAATAACGTCGATAATATCGACGATAATAACGACGATAATATCGACGATACTAACGACGATAATAACGACGATAATAGCGATGATATTAACGTTGATTATAACGACGATAATAACGTTATATCGAAGATAATAACGACGATAATAACAACGATAATGACGAAATAACGACGATATTAACGACAATAATTATGAAGATAATTACGACAATAATAACGACGATTACAACGATGATAATGACAAAATAACGACGATATTAACGACGATAATTATGAGGATAATAAAGACGACAACAACGATGATAATATCGATAATAACGACGATATTAAAGACGATAATGGCGACGATAATAACGACGATAACAACGATGATAATGACGATAATATCGACGATAATAACGACGAAAATATCGACGATAATAACGACGATAATAACGACGATAATAGCGATGATATTAATGTTGATTATAACGACGATAATAACGTTATATCGAAGATAATAACGACGATAATAACGACGATAGCAACGATGATAATGACGAAATAACGACGATAATATCGACGATAATAACAACGATAATAACGACGATATCTACGATGATAATGACAAAATAACGTCGATATTAACGACGATATTTATGAGGATAATAACGACGATAACAACGATGATAATAACGACGATAATAACGACGACATTGACAACGATAATTTTGACGATAATAACTATGATAATGACGATATTAACGACGATAACGAGGATATTAACGACGATAATGACGACGATATTAACGAAGATAATGACGACGATAATAACGACGATAATATCGACGATAATAACGACGATAATATCGACGATAACAACGATGAAATTGAGGAAAAAACGACGACAATTTTGAGGATAATAACGACAATAACAACGATGATAATGACGATATTAACGACGATAACAACGATGATAATGACGATAATAATTACGATAATAACGACGATAATTATGAGGATAATAACGACGATAACAACGATGACAATGACGATAATAACGACGATATTAACGACGATAATTATGAGGATAATAACGACGATAACATCGATGATAATGACGATAATAACGACGATATTAAAGACGATAATGTCGACGATAATAACGACGATAATATCGACGATAATAACAACGATAATAACGACGATAACTACAATGATAATGACAAAATAACGTCGATATTAACGACGATATTTATGAGGATAATAACGACGATAACAACGATGATAATAACGACGATAATAACGACGACATTGACAACGATAATTTTGACGATAATAACTATGATAATGACGATATTAACGACGATAACGAGGATATTAACGACGATAATGACGACGATATTAACGACGATAATGACGACGATAATAACGACGATAATATCGACGATAATAACGACGATAATATCGACGATAATAACGACGATAATAACGACGATAATAGCGATGATATTAACGTTGATTATAACGACGATAATAACGATATATCAAAGATAATAACGACGATAATAACGACGATAACAACGATGATAATAACGACGATAATAACGACGACATTGACGAAGATAATTTTGACGATAATAACTATGATAATGACGATATTAACGACGATAACAACGATGATAATGACAATGATGACGACGATTTTAACGACGATAATGACGACGATAATAATGACGATAATATCGACGATAATAACGACGAAAATATCGACGATAATAACGACGATAATAACGACGATAATAGCGATGATATTAATGTTGATTATAACGACGATAATAACGTTATATCGAAGATAATAACGACGATAATAACGACGATAGCAACGATGATAATGACGAAATAACGACGATAATATCGACGATAATAACAACGATAATAACGACGATAACTACGATGATAATGACAAAATAACGTCGATATTAACGACGATATTTATGAGGAAAATAACGACGATAACAACGATGATAATAACGACGATAATTACGACGACATTGACAACGATAATTTTGACGATAATAACTATGATACTGACGATAGTAACGACGATAACGACGATGATAATGACAATAATGACGACGATATTAACGACGATAATGACGACGATAATAACGACGATAATATCGACGATAATAACGACGAAAATATCGACGATAATAACGACGATATTAACGACGATATTTATGAGGATAATAACGACGATAACAACGATGATAATAACGGCGATAATAACGACGATAATGACGAATATAATAACGACGATAATATCGACGATAATAACGACGATAATAACGACGATAATAACGACGATAACAATGATGATAATGACAAAATAACGTCGATATTAACGACGATAATTATGAGGATAATAACGACCATAACAACGATGATATTATCGATAATAACGACGATATTAAAGACGATAATGGCGACGATAATAACGACGATAACAACGATGATAATGACGATAATAACGACGATATTAAAGACGATAATAGCGACGATAATAACGACGATAATATCGACGATAATAACGACGATAATAACGACGATAACAACGATGATAATAACAAAATAACGTCGATATTAACGACGATAATTATGAGGATAATAACGACGATAACAACGATGATAATAACGACTATAATAACGACGACATTGACGACGATAATTTTGACGATAATAACTATGTTAATGACGATATTAACGACGATAACAACGATGATAATGACAATAATGACGACGATTTTAACGACGATAATGACGACGATAATAACGACGATAATATCGACGATAATAACGACGATAATATCGACGATAATAACGACGATAATAACGACGATAATAGCGATGATATTAACGTTGATAATAACGACTATAATAACGATATATCGAAGATAATAACGACGATAATAACGACGATAACAACGATGATAATGTCGAAATAACGACGATATTAACGACGATAATTATGAGGATAATAACGACGATAACAACGATGATAATAACGACGATAATAACGACGACATTGACGACGATAATTTTGACGATAACAACGATGATAATGACAATAATAACGACGATATTTACGACGATAATGACGACGATAATAACGACGATAATATCGACCATAATAACGACGATAATATCGACGATAATAACGACGATAATAACGACGATAATAGCGATGATATTAACGTTGATTATAACGACGATAATAACGTTATATCGAAGATAATAACGACGATAATAACAACGATAATGACGAAATAACGTTGATATTAACGACGATAATTATGAAGATAATAACGACGATAATAACGACGATTACAACGATGATAATGACTAAATATCGACGATATTAACGACAATAATTATGAGTATAATAACGACGATAATAACGACGATAATAACGACGATAACAACGATGATAATGACAAAATAACGTCGATATTAACGACGATAATTATGAGGATAATAACGACGATAAGAACGATGATAATAACGACGATAATAACGACGACATTGACGACGATAATTTTGACGATAATAACTATGTTAATAACGATATTAACGACGATAACAACGATGATAATGACAATAATAACGACGATATTAACGACGATAATGACGACGATAATAACGACGATAATATCGACGATAATAACGACGATAATATCGACGATACTAACGACGATAATAACGACGATAATAGCGATGATATTAACGTTGATTATAACGACGATAATAACGTTATATCGAAGATAATAACGACGATAATAACAACGATAATGACGAAATAACGACGATATTAACGACAATAATTATGAAGATAATTACGACAATAATAACGACGATTACAACGATGATAATGACGAAATAACGACGATATTAACGACGATAATTATGAGGATAATAAAGACGACAACAACGATGATAATATCGATAATAACGACGATATTAAAGACGATAATGGCGACGATAATAACGACGATATTAACGATGATAATTATGAGGATATTAACGACGATAGCAACGATAAAAATCACGATAATAACGATGATAATAACGACGATAATAACGATGATAATGACGATGAAATCGACGATTATAACGACGATATTAAAGACGATATTAACGACGATAATTATGAGGATAATAAAGACGACAACAACGATGATAATATCGATAATAACGACGATATTAAAGACGATAATTATGACGATAATAAGGACGATATTAACGATGATAATGACAATAATACCGACGATAATTCCGACCATAATAACAACGATAATAACGACGATATTAACGACGATAATTATGACGATAATAACGACGATAACAACGATGATAACAACGACGATATTAACGACGATAATTATGACGATAATAAGGACGATATTAACGATGATAATGACAATAATACCGACGATAATTCCGACCATAATAACAACGATAATAACGACGATATTAACGACGATAATTATGACGATAATAACGACGATAACAACGATGATAATTATGAGCATATTAACGACGATAACAACGATGAAAATTACGATAATAACGACAATATTAACGACGATATTTATGAGGATAATAACGACGATAACAACGATGATAATAACGATAATAACGACGATATTAACGACGATAATTGAGAGGATAATAACGACGATAACAATGATGATAATGACGATAATAACGACGATATTAAAGACGATAATGGCGACGATAATAACGACGATAATATCGACGATAATAACGACGATAATAACGACGATAACAACGATGAAAATGACAAAATAACGTCGATATTAACGACGATATTTATGAGGATAATAACGACGATAAAAACGATGATAATAACGACGATAATAACGACGACATTGACGACGATAATTTTGACGATAATAACTATGATAATGACGATATTTACGACGATTACAACGATGATAATATCGACGATAATAACGACGATAATATCGAAGATAATAACGACGATAATAACGACGATAATAGCGATGATATTAACGTTGATTATAACGACGATAATAACGTTATATCGAAGATAATAACGGCGATAACAACGATGATAATGACGAAATAACTACGATATTAGCGACGATAATTATGAGGATAATAACGACGATAACAACGATGATGATGACTAAATAACGTCGATATTAACAACGATAATTGTGAGGATAAAAACGACTAAAACAATGATGATAATAACGACGATAATAACGACGACATTGACGACGATAATTTTGACGATAACAACGATGATTATGACAATAATAACGACGATATTAACGACGATAATGACTACGATAATAACGACGATAATATCGACGATAATAACGACGATAATATCGACGATAATAACGACGATAATATCGACGATAATAGCGTTGATATTAACGTTGATTATAACGACGATAATAACGTTATATCGAATATAATAACGACGATAATAACGACGATAACAACGATGATAATGACGAAATAACGACGATATTAACGACGATAATTATGAGCATAATAACGACGATAACAACGATGATAATAACGACGATAACAACGAAGATAATACCGTCGATAATAACGACGACATTAACGACGATAATTTTGACGATAATAACTATGATAGTGAGATATTAACGACGATAACAATGATGATAATGACAATACTAACGACGTTATTAACGACGATAATGTCGACGATAATAACGACGATAATATCGACGATAATAACGACGATAATATCGACGAAAATAACGACGATAATAACGGCGATAATTGCGATGATATTAACGTTGATTATATCGACGATAATAACGTTATATCGAAGATAATAACAACGATAACAACAATGATAATAACGATGATAATAACGACGATATTAACGACGATAATTATGAGGATAATAACGACGATAACAACAATGATAATAACGACGATAATAACGACGATATTAACGACGATATTAACGACGATAATTATGATGATAATAACAACGATAACAACGATGATAATACCGTCGATAATAACGACAACATTAACGACGATAATTTTGACCATAATAACTATGATAATGACGAATTTAACGACGATAACAAAGATGATATTGACAAAATAACCACGATAATATCGACGCTAATAACGACGATAATAACGACGATAACAACGATGATAATGACAAAATAACGTCGATATTAACGACGATAATTATGATGATAATTACGACGTTAACAACTATGATAATAACGACGATAAAAACGAAGATAATACCGTCGATAATAACGACGACATTAACGACGATAATTTTGACGATATTAACTATGATAATGACGATATTAACGACGATAACAAAGATAATATTGACAAAATAACGACGATAATATCGACGATAATAACGACGATAATAGCGACGATAACAACGATGATAATGACAAAATAACGTCGATATTAACGACGATAATTATGAGGATAATAACGACGATAACAACGATGATAATAACGACGATAATTTTGACTATAACAACGATGATAATGACAATAATAACGACGATATTAACGACGATAATGACGACGATAATAACGACGATAATATCGACGATAATAACGACGATAATTATGACGTTAATAACGATGATAATGACGATAATAATGACGATATTAACGACGATAATAAGTACGATAATAACGATGATAATAACGACAATATTAACGATGATATTTATGAGGATAATAACGACGATAATAACGTGGAATATACCGACGATAATAACGGCGATAATAACGTCGATAATAACGACGATAATAACGACGATAATAACGACGATATTAACGACGATATTAACGATGATAATGACGATAATAACGACGATAATAACGACAATAATAACGACGATAATAACGGCAATATTAACGATGATAATTATGAGGTTATTAACGACGATAACAATGATGAAAATCACGATAATAACGATGATAATGACGATGAAATCGACGATTATAACGACGATATTAACGACGATATTAACGACGATAATAACGACGAAAATACCGACGATAATAACAACGATAATAACGACGATATTAACGACGATAACATCGATGATAATAACGACGATAATAACGGCGTTAATAACGACGATAATGACGATGATAATGACGATATAACGACGATAATAACGACGATATTAACGATAATAATGACGATAATAACGACGATAATAACGATGATAATGACGATAATAATTACGATATAAACGATAATAATTATGACGATAATAACGACGATATTAACGATGATAATGACGATAATAACGACGACAATAACGACGATAATAACGACGATATTAACGATGATAATGACGATAATAACGACGATATTTACGATGATAATTTTGAGGATAATAACGACGATATCAACGATGAAAATGACTATAATAACGACGATATTAACGATGATAATGACGATATTAACGACAATAATAACGACGATATTGACGACAATAATAACGACGATAATTATGAGGATAATAACGACGATATCAACGATGAAAATGACGATAATAACGACGATATTAACGACAATAATAACGACGATAATTATGAGGGTAATAACGACGATATCAACGATGAAAATGGCGATAATAACTACGATAATAACGAGGAAATTAACGATGATAATGACGATAATAAAGACGATAATAACGACGATATTAACGACAATAATAACGACGATTATTTTGAGGTTAATAAGGACGATAACAACGATGATAACGACGATAATAACGACGATATTAACGACGATATTAACGATGATAATGACGACAATAACGACGATAATAACGACAATAATAACGACAATAATAACGACGACATTAACGATGATAATGACGATAATAACGACGATAATAACGACGATAATAACGACGATAAAAACGACGATAATTATGAAGATAGTAAGGACAATAACAACGATGATAATGACGATAAAAACGACGATTATAACGACGATATTAATGACGATAAATATGACGATAATAACGACGATATTAATGATGATAATGACGCTAATAAAGACGATAATAACGACGATATTAACGACAATAATAACGACGATAATTATGAGGATAATAAGGACGATATCAACGATGAAAATGACGACAATAACTACGATATTAACGAGGATATTAACGATGATAATGACGATAATAAAGACGATAATAACGCCGATATTAACGACAATAATAACATCGATAATTATGAGGATAATAAGGACGATAACAACGATGATAATTACGATAAAAACGACGATTATAACGACGATATTAACGACGATAACTATGACGATAATAACGACAATAATACCGACGAAAATTCTGACCATAATAACGACGACAATAACGACGATATTAACGATGATAATTATAAGGTTATTAAAGACGATAACAACGATGAAAATGACGATAATATCGACGATATTAACGATGATAATGACGATTAAATCGACGATTATAACGACGATATTAACGACGATAATCATGAGGATAATAACGACGATAACAACGATGATAATAACGACGATAATAACGACGATATTAACGACGATAATTATGAGGATATAAACTACGATAACAACAATGATAATAACGACGATAATAACGACGATATTAACGACGATAATTATGAGGATAATAACGACGATAACAACGATGATAATACGGATGATATTAACGTTGATTATAACGACGATAATTATGAGGATAATAACGACGATAACAACGATGATAACACCGTCGATAATAACGACGACATTAACGTCGATAATTTTGACGATAATAACTATGATAATGACGATATTAACGACGATAACAACGATGATATTGACAAAATAACGACGATAATATCGACGATAATAACGACGATAATAACGACGATAACAACGATGATAATGACAAAATAACGTCGATATTAACGACGATAATTATGAGGATAATAACGACGATAACAACGATGATAATAACGACGATAATAACGACGATATTAACGACGATAATTATGACGATAATAACGACGATAATAACGATGATAATGACGAAAATAACGACGATAATAACAACGATAATAACGACGATATTAACGATGATAATGACGATAATAACGACGATATTAACGATGATAATTTTGAGGATAATAACGACGATATCAACGATGAAAGTGACTATAATAACGACGATAATAACGACGATATTAACGATGATAATGACGATAATATCGACGATAATAACGATGAAAATTTTGACCATAATAAGGACGATAATAACGACGATATTAGCGACGATAATTATGACGATAATAACGAAGATAATAACGAGGAATATACCGACGATAATAACGGCGATAATAACGACGATAATAACGACGATAATAACGACGATATTAACGATGATAATGACGATAATAACGACGATAATAACGACAATAATAACGACGAAAATAACGACGATATTAACGATGTTAATTATGAGGTTAATAACGACGATAACAATGATGAAAATCACGATAATAACGACGATAATAACGACGATAATAACGATGATATTTACGATGAAATCGACGATTATAACGACGATGTTAACGACGATATTAACGACGATAATAACGACGAAAATACCGACGATAATAACAACGATAATAACGACGATATTAACGACGATAACATCGACGAAAATACCTACGATAATAACGGCGATAATAACGACGATAATAACGACGATAATAACGACGATAATAACGACGATATTAACGACGATATTAACGATGATAATGACGATAATAACGACGATAATAACGACAATAATAACGACGATAATAACGACAATATTAACGATGATAATTATGAGGTTATTAACGACGATAACAATGATGAAATTCACGATAATAACGATGATAATGACGATGAAATCGACGATTATAACGACGATATTAACGACGATATTAACGACGATAATAACGACAAAAATACCGACGATAATAACAACGATAATAACGATATTAACGATAACATCGATGATAATAACGACGATAATAACGGCGTTAATAACGACGATAATGACGATGATAATGACGATATAACGACGATAATAACGACGATATTAACGATAATAATGACGATAATAACGACGATAATAACGATGATATTGACGATAATAATTACGATATAAACGAAAATAATTATGACGATAATAACGACGATAATAACGATGATAATGACGATAATAACGACGATAATAACGACGATAATAACGAAGATATTAACGATGATAATGACGATAATAACGACGATATTAACGATGATAATTTTGAGGATAATAACGACAATATCAACGATGAAAATGACTATAATAACGACGATATTAACGATGATAATGACGATATTAACGACGATAATAACAATGATAATGACGATAATAACGACGATAATAACGACGATATTGACGACAATAATAATGACGATAATTATGAGGATAATAACGACGATGATTATCACGATAATAACGACGATAATAACGTTGTTAATGACGATATTAACGACGATAACATCGATGATAATAACGACGATAATAACGGCGTTAATAACGACGATAATGACGATGATAATGACGATAATAACGACGATAATAACGACGATAATAACGACGAAATTAACGATAATAATGACGATAATAACGATGATATTAAAGATGATAATTATGAGGATAATAACGACGATATCAACGATGAAAATGACCATAATAACGACGATATTAAAGATGATAATGACGATAATAATGACGATAATAACGACGATATTGTCGACAATAATAACGACGATTATTATGAAAATAATAAGGACGATAACAACGATGATAATGACGATAAAAACGACGATAATAACGACGATATTAACGACGATAATTATGACGATAATAACGGCAATAATTATGTCGTTAATAACGGCGATAATAAAGATGTTAATGACGATAATAAGGACGATATAAACGACGATAATTATGACGATAATAACGACGATAATAACGATGATAATGACGATAATAACGACAATATTAACGATTATAATTTTGAGGATAATAACGACGATATCAACGATGAAAATGACTATAATAACGACGATAATTACAACGATATTAACGATGATAATTACGATAATATCGACGATACTAACGATGAAAATTCTGACCATAATAAGGACGATAATAACGACGAAATTAGCGACGATAATTATGACGATAATAACGACGATAACAACGATGATAATAACGACGATAATAACGACGATAATAACGACGATATTAACGACGATTACATCGATGATAATAACGACGATAATAACGGCCTTAATAACGACGATAATGACGATGATAATGACGATAATGACGACGATAATAACGACGATATTAACGATAATAATGACGATAATAACGACGATATTAATGATGAAAATTATGAGGATAATAACAACGATATCAACGATGAAACTGACGATAATATCGACGATAATAACGAAGATATTAACGACGACAATTATGACGATATTAACGACGATAAAATCGGTGATAATAACGACGATAATAACGGCGTTAATAACGACGATAATGACGATAATGACGACGATAATAACGACGACATTAATGATAATAATGACGATAATAACGACGATATTAATGATGATAATTATGAGGATAATAACGACGATATCAGCGATGAAAATGACGATAATAACTACGATACTAACGAGGATATTAACGATGATAATTATGACGATAATAACGACGATATTAACGATGATAATGACGATAACGACGAAAATTACGACCATAATAACGACGATAATAACGACGATAATAACGACGATATTAATGATAATAATGACGATAATAACGACGATATTAATGATGATAATTATGAGGATAATAACGACGATATCAACGATGAAAATGACGATAATAATTACGATAATAACGAGGATATTAACGATGATAATGACGATAATAAAGACGATAATAACGCCGATATTAACGACAATAATAACAACGATAATTATGAGGATAATAAGGACGATAACAACGATGATAATTACGATAAAAACGACGATTATTACGACGATATTAACGACGATAATTATGACGATAATAACGACGATAATAACGATGTTAATGACGACAATAAAGACGATAATAACTACGAAAATAACGACAATATTAACGATGTTAATAATGAGGATAATAACGACGATAATAACGACGATAATAACGACGATAATAACGATGATAATGACGATAATAACGACAATAATACCGACGAAAATTCTGACCATAATAACGACGATAATAACGACGATATTAACGATGATAATTATAAGGTTATTAACGACGATAACAACGATGAAAATGACGAAAATAACGACGATATTAATGATGATAATGACGATTAAATCGACGATTATAACGACGATATTAACGACAATAATAACGACGATAATTATGAGGATAATAACGACGATATCAACGATGAAAATGACGATAATAACGACGATAATAACGACGATATTAACGACGATAATAACGACGATATTAACAACGATAATTACGACGATAAAAACGATGATAATGTTGATAATAACGACGATAATAACAACGATAATAACGACGATAAAACGACGATAATAACTACGATAATATCGACGATATTAACGACGATAATTACGACGATAATAACGATGATAATGACGATAATAACGACGATAATAACGATGATAATGACGATAATAACGACGATATTAACGATGATAATAACGACGATATTAACGACAATAATTACGAAGATAATAACGATGATAAGGACGATAATAACGACGATACAAAAGATGATAATGACGATAATAACGACGATAATAACGACGATAAAACGACGATAAAACTACGATAAAAACGACGATAATTATGACGATAATAACGACGATAGTAACAACGATAATAACGACGATATTAACGACAAAAATTTCGACGATAATAAAGACGATAATAACGATGTTAATGACGATAATAACGACGATAATAAAGACGATAATAACGATGATAATGACGATGATAAAGACGATATATATGACGATAATAACGTTGATAATGACGATAATAACGATGATATACATAACGAAAATAACGTGGATAATAACGATAATAATGACGATAATAACGACGATAATAACGACGATATTAACGACGTTAATAACGACGATAATAACGACGATATTAACAACGATACTTACGACGATAATAACGATGATAATGACGATAATAATGACGATAATAACGACGATATTAACGACGAGAATAACGACGATAATAACGACGATATTAACGACGATAATAACGACGATATTAACTACGATAATTACGACGATAATAACGATGATAATGATGATAATAACGACCATAATAACAACGATAATAACGACGATAAAACGACGATAATAACTACGATAATATGGACGATATTAACGACGATAATTACGACGATAATAACGATGATAATGACAATAATAACGACGATAATAACAATGATAATGACGATAATAACGACGATATTATCGATGATAATAACGACGATAATAACGACGATAATAACGACGATAAAACGACGATAAAACTACGATAAAAACGACGATAATTATGACGATAATAACGACGATAATAACAACGAAAATAACGACGATATTAACGACTATCATGACGACGATTATAACGATGATAAGGACGATAATAACGACGATAATGACGACGATGAAAACAACGATAATTACGACGATAATAACGATGATAATAACAACGATAATAACGACGATATTAACGACGATAATGACGACGATAATAACAACGATAATATCGACGATAATAACGACGAAAATATCGACGATAATAACGACGATAATAACGACGATAATAGCGATGATATTAATGTTGATTATAACGACGATAATTACGTTATATCGAAGATAATAACGACGATAATAACGACGATAGCAACGATGATAATGACGAAATAACGACGATAATATCGACGATAATAACAACGATAATAACGACGATAACTACGATGATAATGACAAAATAACGTCGATATTAACGACGATATTTATGAGGAAAATAACGACGATAACAACGATGATAATAACGACGATAATTACGACGACATTGACAACGATAATTTTGACGATAATAACTATGATAATGACGATAGTAACGACGATAACGACGATGATAATGACAATAATGACGACGATATTAACGACGATAATGACGACGATAATAACGACGATAATATCGACGATAATAACGACGAAAATATCGACGATAATAACGACGATATTAACGACGATATTTATGAGGATAATAACGACGATAACAACGATGATAATAACGGCGATAATAACGACGATAATGACGATAATAATGACGACATTAACGACTGTTATTACGACGATAATAACGATGATAATGACGATAATAACGACGATAATAACGATGATAATGACGATAATAACGACTATAATAACGATGACAATGTCGATAATAACGACGATAATAACGATGATAATGACGATAATAACGACGATATTAACGACGATAATATCGACGATATTAACGACGATAATTACGACGATAATAACGATGTTAATGACGATAATAACGACGATAATAACAACGATAATAACGACGATATTAACGACGATTACATCGATGATAATAACGACGATAATAACGGCCTTAATAACGACGATAATGACGATGATAATGACGATAATAACGACGATAATAACGACGATATTAACGATAATAATGACGATAATAACGACGATATTTATGATGAAAATTATGAGGATAATAACGACGATATCAACGATGAAACTGACGATAATATCGACGATAATAACGACGATAATAACGACGATAATAGCGATGATAATGACAAAATAACGTCGATATTAACGACGATATTTATGAGGAAAATAACGACGATAACAACGATGATAATAACGACGATAATTACGACGACATTGACAACGATAATTTTGACGATAATAACTATGATAATGACGATAGTAACGACGATAACGACGATGATAATGACAATAATGACGACGATATTAACGACGATAATGACGACGATAATAACGACGATAATATCGACGATAATAACGACGAAAATATCGACGATAATAACGACGATATTAACGACGATATTTATGAGGATAAAAACGACGATAACAACGATGATAATAACGACGATAATAACAACGACATTGACGACGATAATTTTGACGATAACAAGGATGATAATGACAATAATAACGTCGATATTAACGACGATAATGACGACGATAATAACGACTATAATATTGACGATAATAACGACGATAATATCGACGATAATAACGACGATATTAACGACGATAACAACGATGAAATTGAGGAAAAAACGACGACAATTTTGAGGATAATAACGACAATAACAACGATGATAATGACGATATTAACGACGATAACAACGATGATAATGACGATAATAATTACGATAATAACGACGATAATTATGAGGATAATAACGACGATAACAACGATGACAATGACGATAATAACGACGATATTAACGACGATAATTATGAGGATAATAACGACGACAACAACGATGATAATAACGACGATAATAACGACGATAATGACGACTATAATAACGACGTTAGTATCGACGATAATAACGACGATAATAACGACGATAATACGGACGATATTAACGTTGATTATAACGACGATAATAACGTTATATCGAAGATAAAAAATACGATAATAACGTTATATCGAAGATAATAACGACGATATTTACGATGATATTAACGACGACATTATCGACGTTAATTTTGACGACAATAACGATGATAACAACGATGATAATGACGATAATAACAACGATATTAACGACGATAATTGTGAGGATATTTACGACTATAACAACGATGATAATGACGATAATAACGACGATATTAACGACGATAATAACGACGATAATATCGACGAAAATAACGACGATAATAACGACGATAACAACGATGACAATGACGAAATAACGACGATATTAACGACGATAACTATGAGGATAATAACGACGATACCAACGATGATAATAAAGACGGTAATAACGACAATAATAACAACGATATTAACGCCGACATTATCGACGATAATTTTGACGACAATAAAGACGAAAACAACGATGATAATGACGATAATAACGACGATATTAAAGACGATAATTATGAGGATAATAACGACGATAACAACGATGATAATAACGACGATAATAACGACGATAATGACGACTATAATAACGACGATAATTTCGATGATAATAACGACGATAATGACAACTATAATAACGACGATAATTTCGACGATAATAGCGACGGTAATAACGACGATAATACGGATGATATTAACGTTGATTATAACGACGATAATTATGAGGATAATAACGACGATAACAACGATGATAATACCGTCGATAATAACGACGACATTAACGACGATAATTTTGTCGATAATAACTATGATAATGACGATATTAACGACGATAACAACGATGATATTGACATAATAACGACGATAATATCGACGATAATAACGACGATAATTACGACGATAACAACGATGATAATGACAAAATAACGTCGATATTAACGACGGTAATTATGAGGATAAAAACGACGATAACAACGATGATAATAACGACGATAATAACGACGACATTGACGACGATATTTTTGACGATAACAACGATGATAATAACAATAATAACGACGATATTAACGACGATAATGACGACGATAATAACGACGATAATATCGACGATTATAACGACGATAATATCGACGATAATAACGACGATAATAACGACGATAATATCGATGATATTAACGTTGATTATAACGACGATAAAAACGTTATATCGAAGATAATAACGGCGATAATAACGACGATAACAACGATGATAATGACGAAATAACGACGATATTATCAACTATAATTATGAGGATAATAACGACGACAACAACGATGATAATAACGACGATAATAACGACGATAATGACGACTATAATAACGACGTTAATATCGACGATAATAACGACGATAATAACGACGATAATACGGACGATATTAACGTTGATTATAACGACGATAATAACGTTATATCGAAGATAAAAAATACGATAATAACGTTATTTCGAAGATAATAACGACGATATTTACGATGATATTAACGACGACATTATCGACGATAATTTTGACGACAATAACGATGATAACAACGATGATAATGACGATAATAACAACGATATTAACGACGATAATTGTGAGGATATTTACGACTATAACAACGATGATAATGACGATAATAACGACGATATTAACGACGATAATAACGACGATAATATAGACGAAAATAACGACGATAATAACGACGATAACAACGATGACAATGACGTTAATAACGACGATATTAACGTCGATAATTATGAGAATAATAACGACGATAACAACGATGACAATGACGATAATAACGACGATATTGACGACGATAATTATGAGGATAATTACGACGATAACAACGATGATAATAACGATAATAACGACGATAATTATGAGGATAATAACGACGATAACAACTATGATAATGACGATAATAACGACGATATTAAAGACGATAATGGCGACGATAATAGCGACGATAATATCGACGATAATAACGACGATAATAACGACGATAATACGGATGATATTAACGTTGATTATAACGACGATAATTATGAGGATAAAAACGACGATAACAACGATGATAATAACAATAATAACGACGATATTAACGACAATAATAACGACGATAATAACGAAGACATTAACGACGATAATTTTGACTATAATTACGACGATAATAACTATGATAATGACGATATTAACTACGATAACAACGAAGATAATGACGATAATAACGACGATATTAACGACGATAATATCGACGATAATATCGACGATAATAGTGATGATAATAACGATGATAATAACGTTGATTTAACGACGATAATGAAGATATATCGAAGATTATCACGACGATAATAACGACGATAACAACGATGATATTAACAAAATAACGACGATATTAACGACGATAATTATGAGGATAATAACGACGATAACAACGATGATAATAACGACGATAATAACGACGACATTGACGACGATAATTTTGACGATAATAACTATGATAATGACGATATTAACGACCATAACAACGATGATATTGACAAAATAACGACGATAATATCGACGATAATAACGACGATAATAACGACGATAATAACGACGATAATTTTGACGATAATAACTATGATAATGACGATATTAACGACGATAACAACGATGATATTGACAAAATAACGACGATAATATCGACGATAATAACAACGATAATAACGACGATAACAACGATGATATTGACAAAATAAAGTCGAAATTAACGACGATAATTATGAGGATAATAACGACGATAACAACTATGATAATAACAACGATAACAACGAAGATAATACCGTCGATAATAACGACGACATTAACGACGATAATTTTCACGATAATAACTATGATAATGACCATATTAACGACGATAACAACGATGATATTGACAAAATAACGACGATAATATCTACGATAATATCGACGATAATAACGACGATAATAACGACGATAACAACGATGATAATGACAAAATAACGTCAATATTAACGGCGATAATTATGAGGATAATAACGACGATAACAACGATGATAATAACGACGATAATAACGCCGACATTGACGACAACAATTTAGACGATATCAACGTTGATAATGACAATAATAGTCGATATTAACAACGATAATGACGACGATAATAACGACGATAATATCGACGATAATAACGACGATAATATCGGCGATAATAACGACGATAATAACGACGATAATAGCGATGATATTAACGTTGATTATAACGATGATAATAACGTTATATCGAAGATAATAACGACGATAATAACGACGATAACAACGATGATAATGACGAAATAACGACGATATAAAGACGATAATTATGAGGATAATAACGACGATAACAACGATGATAATAACTACGATAATAACGACGATAATGACGACTATAATAACGAAGATAATATCGACGATATTAACCACGATTATAACGACGATAATACGGATGATATTAACGTTGATTATAACGACGATAATTATGAGGATAATAACGACTATAACAACGATGATAATACCGTCGATAATAACGACGACATTAAAGACGATAATAACTATGATAATGACGATATTAACGACGATAACAACGATGATATTGACAAAATAACGACGATAATATCGACGATAATAACGATGATAATAACGACGATAACAACGATGATAATGACAAAATAACGTCAATATTAACGACGATAATTATGAGGATAAAAACGACGATAATAACGACGATAATAACGACGATAATAACGACGACAATACGGATGATATTAACGTTTATTATAACGACGATAATTATGAGGATAATAACGACGATAACAACGATGATAATACCGTCGATAATAACGACGACATTAACGACGATAATTTTGACGATAATAACTATGATAATGACGATATTAACGACGATAATAACGAAGATATTAACAACGATAATTATGAGGATAATAACGGCGATAACAACGATGATAATACGGATGATATTAACGTTGATTATTACGACGATAATTATGAGGATAATAATGACGATATCAACGATGATAATCCCGTCGATAATAACGACGACATTAACGACGATAATTTTGAAGATAATAACTATGATAATGACGATATTAACGACGATAACTACGATGATATTGACAAAATAACGAAGATAATATCGACGATAATAACGACGATAATAACGACGATAACAACGATGATAATGACCAAATAACGTCGAAATTAAAGACGATAATTATGAGGATAATAACGACGATAACAACTATGATAATAACAACGATAACAACGAAGATAATACCGTCGATAATAACGACGACAGTGACGACGATAATTTTCACGATAATAACTATGATAATGACGATATTAACGACGATAACAACGATGATATTTACAAAATAACGACGATAATATCGACGATAATAACGACGATAATAACGACGATAACAACGATGATAATGACAAAATAACGTCGATATTAACGACGATAATTATGAGGATAATAACGACGATAACAACGATGATAATAACGACGATAATTTTGACGATAACAACAATGATAATGACAATTATAACGACGATATTAACGACGATAATGACGACGATAATAACGACGATAACAACGATGATAATGACAAAATAACGTTAATATTAACGACGATAATTATGAGGATAATAACGATGATAACAACGATGATAATAACTACGATATTAACGACGACATTGACGACGATAATTTTGACGATAATAACGATGATAATGACAATAATAGCGACGATATTAACGACGATACGGACGACTATAATAACGAAGATAATATCGACGATAATAACGACGATAATAACGACGATAATACGGATGATATTAACGTTGATTATAACGACGATAATTATACGGATAATAACGACGAAAACAACGATGATAACACCGTCGATAATAACGACGACATTAGCGACGATAATTTTGACGATAATAACTCTGATAATGACGATATTAACGACGATAACAACGATGATATTGACAAAATAACGACGATAATATCGACGATAATAACGACGATAATAACGACTATAACAACGATGATAACACCGTCGATAATAACGACGACATTAACGACGATAATTTTGACGATAATAACTATGATAATGACGATATTAACGACGACAGCAACGATGATATTGACAAAATAACGACGATAATATCGACGATAATGACGACGATAATAACGACGATAATATCGACGATAATAACGACGATAATATCGGCGATAATAACGACGATAATAACGACGATAATAGCGATGATATTAACGTTGATTATAACGACGATAATAACGTTATATCGAAGATAATAACGAACGATAATAACGACGATAACAACGATGATAATGACGAAATAACGACGAAATTAAAGACGATAATTATGAGGATAATATCGACGATAACAACGATGATAATAACTACGATAATAACGACGATAATGACGACTATAATAACGAAGATAATATCGACGATAATAACGACGATTATAACGACGATAATACGGATGATATTTACGTTGATTTTAACGACGATAATTATGAGGATAATAACGACGATAACAACGATGATAATACCGTCGATAATAACGACGACATTAACGACGATAATAACTATGATAATGACGATATTAACGACGATAACAACGATGATATTGACAAAATAACGACGATAATATCGACGATAATAACGACGATAATAACGACGATAACAACGATGATAATGACAAAATAACGTCAATATTAACGACGATAATTATAAGGATAAAAACGACGATAACAACGATGATAATAACGACGATAATAACGACGACATTGACGACAATAATTTTGACGATAACAACGATGATAATGACAATAATAACGACGATATTAACGACGATAATGACGACGATAAAAACGACGATAATATCGACGATAATAACGACGATAATAACGACGATAATAACGACGACAATACGGATGATATTAACGTTGATTATAACGACGATAATTATGAGGATAATAACGACAATAACAACGATGATAATACCGTCGATAATAAGGACGACATTAACGACGATAATTTTGACGATAATAACTATGATAATGACGATATTAACGACGATAACAACGATGATATTGACAAAATAACGACGATAATATCGACGATAATACGGATGATATTAACGTTGATTATAGCGACGATAATTATGAGGATAATAACGACGATAACAACGATGATAATACCTTCGATAATAACGACGACATTAACGACGATAATTTTGACGATAATTACTATGATAATGACGATATTAACGACGATAAGAACGATGATATTGACAAAATAACGACGATAATATCGACGATAATAACGACGACATTGACGACGATAATTTTGACGATAACAACGATGATAATGACGAAATAACGACGATATTAACGACGATAAGTATGAGAATAATAACGACGATAACAACGATGATAATAACGACGATAATAACGACGATTATAACGACGATAATTATGAGGATAATAACGACGATAACAACGATGATAATAACGATAATAACGACGATATTAACGACGATAATTATGAGGATAATAACGACGATAACAACGATGATAATAACGACGATAATAACGACGATAATGACGACTATAATAAAGACGATAATATCGACGATAATAACGACGATAATAACGTCGATAATACGGATGATATTAACGTTGATTATAACGACGATAATAACGACGATAATAACGTCGATAATACGGATGATATTAACGTTGATTATAACGACGATAATAACGTTATATCGAAGATAATAAGGACGATAATAACGATGAAAAAAATGATGTTAATGACTAAATAACGACGATAATTATGAGGATAATAACGACGATAACAACGATGATAATACCGTCGATAATAACGACGACATTAACGACGATATTTTGACAATAAAAACTATGATAATGACGATATTAACGACGATAACAACGATGATATTGACAAAATAACGACGATAATATCGACGATATTAACGACGATAATTATGAGGATAATAACGACGATAACAACGATGATAATGACAAAATAACGTCGATATTAACGACGATAATTATGAGGATAATAACGACGATTACAACTATGATAATAACGACGATAATAACGACGATAATTTTGAAGATAATAACTATGGTAATGAGATATTAACGACGATAACAACGATGATAATGACAATAATAACGACGATATTAACGACGATAACAACGATGATAATGACAATAATAACGACGATATTAACGACGATAATTATGAGGATAATAACGACGATAACAACGATGATAATAACGACGATAATAACGACAATAATAACGACGATATTAACGACGACATTATTGACGATAATTTTGACGACAATAACGACGAAAACAACGATGATAATGACGATAATAACGACGATATTAACGTCGATAATTATGAGGATAATAAAGACGATAACAACGATGATAATAACGACGATAATAACGACGATATTAACGACGATAATATTGAGGATAATAACGACGATAACAACGATGATAATAACGACGATATTAACGACGATAATTATGAGGATAATAACGACGATTATAACGACGATAACGACGACTATAATAACGACGATAATATCGACGATAATAACGACGATAATAACGACGATAATACGGATGATATTAACGTTGATTATAGCGACGATAATTATGAGGATAATAACGACGATAACAACGATGATAATACCTTCGATAATAACGACGACATTAACGACGATAATTTTGACGATAATTACTATGATAATGACGATATTAACGACGATAAGAACGATGATATTGACAAAATAACGACGATAATATCGACGATAATAACGACGACATTGACGACGATAATTTTGACGATAACAACGATGATAATGACGAAATAACGACGATATTAACGACGATAAGTATGAGAATAATAACGACGATAACAACGATGATAATAACGACGATAATAACGACGATTATAACGACGATAATTATGAGGATAATAACGACGATAACAACGATGATAATAACGATAATAACGACGATATTAACGACGATAATTATGAGGATAATAACGACGATAACAACGATGATAATGACGACAATAACGACGATATTAAAGACGCAAATGGGGTCGATAATAACGACGATAATATCGACGATAATAACGACGATAATAACGACGATAACAACGATGATAATGACAAAATAACGTCGATATTAACGACGATATTTATGAGGATAATAACGACGATAACAACGATGATAATAACGACGATAATAACGACGACATTGACGACGATAATAACTATGATTATGACGATATTAACGACGGAAACAACGATGATAATGACAATAATAACGACGATATTAACGACGATAATGACGACGATAATAACGACGATAATATCGACGATAATAACGACGATAATATCGACGATAATAACGACGATAATAACGACGATAATAGCGATGATATTAACGTTGATTATAACGACGATAATAACGTTATATCGAAGATAATAACGACGATAATAACGACGATAACAACGATGATAATGACGAAATAACGACGATATTAACGACGATAAGTATGAGAATAATAACGACGATAACAACGATGATAATAACGACGATAATAACGACGATTATAACGACGATAATTATGAGGATAATAACGGCGATAACAACGATGATAATACCGTCGATAATAACGACGACATTAACGACGATAATTTTGACGATAATAACTATGATAATGACGATATTAACGACGATAACAACGATGATATTGACAAAATAACGACGATATTAACGACGATAATTATGAAGATAATTACGACGATAACAACGATGATAATACCGTCGATAATAACGACGACATTACCGACGATAATTTTGACGATAATAACTATGATAATGACGATATTAACGACGATAACAACGATGATATTGACAAAATATCGACGATAATAACGACGATAATAGCGATGATATTAACGTTGATTATAACGACGATAATAACGTTATATCGAAGATAATAACGACGATAACATCGATGAAAACAACGATGATAATGACACAATAACGACGATAATTATGAGGATAATAACGACGATAACAACGATAATAATGACGAAATAACGACGATATTAACGACGATAGGTATGAGAATAATAACGACGATAACAACGATGATAATAACGACCATAATAACGACGATTATAACGACGATAATTATGAGGATAATAACGGCGATAAGAACGATGATAATACCGTCGATAATAACGACGACATTAACGACGATAATTTTGACGATAATTACTATGATAATGACGATATTAACGACGATAACAACGATGATATTGACAAAATAACGACGATATTAACGACGATAATTATGAAGATAATAACGACGATAACAACGATGATAATACCGTCGATAATAACGACGACATTACCGACGATAATTTTGACGATAATAACTATGATAATGACGATATTAACGACGATAATAACGACGATATTGACGACAATAATAACGACGATAATTATGAGGGTAATAACGACGATAATAACGATGTTAATGACGATAATAACGACGATAATAACGACGAAAATAACGACAATATTAACGATGTTAATAATGAGGATAGTAATGACGATAATAACGACGATAATAACGATGTTAATGACGATAATAACGACAATAATACCGACGAAAATTCTGACCATAATAACAACGATAATAACGACGATAATAACGACGATATTAACGATGAAAATTATAAGGTTATTAACGACGATAAAAACGATGATAATGACAATAATAACGACGATATTAACGACGATAATGAAGACGATAATAACGACGATAATATCGACGATAATAACGACGATAATAACGACGACAATAACGACGATAATAGCGATGATATTGACGTTGATTATAACGACGATAATAACGTTATATCGAAGATAATAACGACGATAATAACGACGATAACAACGATGATAATGACGAAATAACGACGATATTGACGATGATAATTATGAGGATAATAACGACGATAACAACGATGATAATAACGACGATAATAACGACAATAATAACGACGATAATTATGAGGATAATAACAACGATAACAACAATGATAATATCGACGATAATAACGACGATAATAACGACGATAATAACGACGATAATATCGACGATAATAACGACGATAATAACGATGTTAATGACGATAATAAAGACGATAATAACGACGAAAATAACGACAATATTAACGATGTTAATAATGAGGATAATAACGACGATAATAACGACGATATTAACGATAATAATGACGATAATAACGATGATATTAATGATGATAATTATGAGGATAATAACGACGACATTAACGATGATAATGACGATAATAACGACGAAAATTACGACCATAATAACGACGATAATAACGACGATATTTACGGTGATAATGACGATAATAACGACGATAGTTATGCCGATAATAACGACGTAAATAACGACGATATTAACGATGATAATAATGAGGATAATAAAGACGATAAAAAACATGAAATGTCGATAATAACGACGATAATAACGACGAAAATACCGACGATAATAACAACGATAATAACGACGATATTAACGATGATAATTATGACGATAATAACGACGATAACAACGATGATAATAACGACGATATTAACGACGATAATTATGACGATAATAAGGACGATATTCACGATGATAATGACGATAATACCGACGAAAATACCGACGCTTATAACAACGATAATAACGACGATATTGACGACAATAATAACGACGATTATTATGAGGACAATAAGGACGATAACAACGATGATAATGACGATAAAAACGACGATTATAACGACGATATTAACGACGATAATTATGATGATAATAACGACGATAATTATGTCGATAATATAGACGATAATAACGATGTTAATGACGATAATAAGGACGATATTAACGACGATAATTATGACAATAATAACGACGATAATAACGATGATAATGACGATAATAACGGCGATAATAATGACGATAATAACGACGATATTAACGATGATAATGACGATAATAACGACGATATTAACGATGATAATTTTGAGGATAATAACGACGATATCAACGATGAATATGACTATAATAACGACGATAATAACGACGATATTAACGATGATAATGACGATAATATCGACGATAATAACGATGAAAATTGTGACCATAATAAGGACGATAATAACGACGATAATAACGACGATATTAACGATGATAATGACGATAATATCGACGATAATAACGATGAAAATTGTGACCATAATAAGGACGATAATAACAACGATAATAACGATGTTAATGACGATAATAAAGACGATAATAACGACGAAAATAACGACAATATTAAAGGTGTTAATAATGAGGATAATAACGACGATAATAACGACGATAATAACGACGATATTAACGATAATAATGACGATAACAACGATGATATTAATGATGATAATTATGAGGATAATAACGACGATATCAACGATGAAAATGACGATAATAACTACGATACTAACGAGGATATTAACGATGATAATTATGACGATAATAACGACGACATTAACGATGATAATGACGATAATAACGACGAAAATTACGACCATAATAACGACGATAATAACGACGATATTTACGGTGATAATGACGATAATAACGACGATAATTATGACGATAATAACGACGTAAATAACGACGATATTAACGATGATAATAATGAGGATAATAACGACGATAAAAAACATGAAAATGTCGATAATAACGACGATAATAACGACGAAAATACCGACGATAATAACGACGATAATTATGACGATAATGAGGACGATATTAACGATGATAATGACGATAATACCGACGAAAATACCGACGATTATAACAACGATAATAACGACGATATTGACGACAATAATAACGACGATTATTATAAGGATAATAAGGACGATAACAACGATGATAATGACGATAAAAACGACGATTATAACGACGATATTAACGACGATAATTATGAGGATAATAACGACGATATCAACGATGATAATGGCGATAATAACGACGATAAAAACGACGATAATTATGAGGATAATAACGACGATAACAACGATGATAATAACGATATTAACGACGATACTAACGACGATAATTATGAGGATAATAACGACGATAACAACGATGATAAACGCGATAATATCGACGATATTAACGACGATAATTATGAGGATAATAACGACGATAACAACGATGATAATAACGACGATAATAACGACGATAATTTTGACGATAATAACAATGATAATGACGATATTAACGACGACAACAACGATGATAATGACAAAATAACGACGATATTAATGACGATAATTATGAGGATAATAACGACAATAACAACGATGATAATGACGATAATAACGACGATATTAACGACAATAATAACGACTATAATAACGAAGACATTAACGACGATAATTTTGACGATAATTACGACGATAATAACTATGATAATGACAATATTAACGACGATAACAACGATGATAATGACGATAATAACGACGATATTAACGACGATAATATCGAAGATAATATCGACGATAATAGCGATGATAATAACGATGATAATAACGTTGATTTAAAGACGATAATAAAGCTATATCGAAGATAATCACGACGATAATAACGACGATAACAACGATGATATTGACAAAATAACGACGATATTAACGACGATAATTATGAGGATAATAGCGACGATAACAACGATGATTATGACGATATTAACGACGATAACAACGATGATAATGACGATAATAATGACGATATTAACGACGATAATATCGACGGTAATTGCGATGATAATAACGATGATAATAACGTTGATTTAACGACGATAATAAAGATATATCGAAGATAATCACGACGATAATAACGACGATAACAACGATGATAATGACGATAATAACGACGATATTAACGACGATACTTATGAGCATAATAACGACGATAACAACGATGATAATAATGATAATAACGACGATATTAACGACGATAATTATGAGGATAATAACGACGATAACAACGATGATAATGATGATAATAACAACGATCTTAACGACGATAATTATGAGGATAATAACGACGATAACAACGATGATAATGACGATAATAACGACGATATTAACGACAATAATAACGACGATAATAACGAAGACAATAACGACGATAATTTTGACGATAATTACGACGATAATAACTATGATAATGACGATATTAACGACGATAACAACGATGATAATAATGAGGATAATTACGACGATAACAACAATGATAATGACGATAATAACGACGATATTAAGGATGATAATGACGACGATAAAAACGACGATAATATCGACGATAATTTTGACGACAATAACGACGATAACAACGATGATAATAACGACGATAATAACGACGATAATATTGACGATATTAACTATGATAATGACGATATTAACGACGATAACAACGATGATATTGACAAAATAACGACGATATTAACGACGATAATTATGAGGATAATAACTACGATAACAACGATGATAATGACGATAATAACGACGATATAAACGACGATAATTATGAGGATAATAACGACGATAACAACGATGATAATAACGAAGATAACAACGACGACATTGGCGACGATTATTTTGACGATAACAACGATGATAATGACAATAATAACGACGATATTAACGACGATAATGACGACGATAATAACGACGATAATATCGACGAAAGTAACGACGATAATATCGACGATAATAACGACTATAATAACGTTATATCGAAGATAATAACGACGGTAATAACGATGAAAACAACGATGATAATGACAAAATAACGACGATAATTATGAGGATAATAACGACGATAACAACGATGAAAATACCGTCGATAATAACGACGACATTAACGACGATAATTTTGACGATAATAACTATGATAATGACGATATTAACGACGATAACAACGATGATATTGACAAAATAACGACGATATTAACGACGATAATTATGAAGATAATAACGACGATATCAACGATGATAATGGCGATAATAACGACGATAAAAACGACGATAATTATGAGGATAATAACGACGATAACAACGATGATAATAACGATAATAACGACGATATTAACGACGATAATTATGAGGATAATAACGACGATAACAACGATGATAATAACGATAATAACGACGATATTAACGACAATAATTATGCGGATAATAACGACGATAACAACGATGATAATGACGAAATAACGACGACATTATCGACGATAGTTTTGACGACAATAACGTCGAAAACAACGATGATAATAGCGATAATAACGACGATATTAACGACGATAATTATGAGGATAATAACGACGATAACAACGATGATAATAACGATAATAACGACGATATTAACGACAATATTTATGAGGATAATAACGACGATAACAACGATGATAATGACGATAATAACGACGATATTAACGACGATAATGACGACGATAATAACGACGATAATATCGACCATAATAATGACGATAATAACGACGATAACAACAATGGTAATGACAAAATAACGTCGATATTAACGACGACAATTATGAGGATAATAACGACGATAACAACGATGATAATATCGACGATAATAACGACGACATCGACGACGATAATTTTGACGATAATAACTATGACAATGACGATATTAACGACGATAACAACAATGATAATGACGATAATAACGACGATATTAATTACGATAATGACGACGATAATAACGACGATAATATCGACGATAATAACGACGATAATATCGACGATAATAACGACGATAATAACGACGATAATAGCGATGATATTAACGTTGATTATAACGACGATAACAACGATGATAATGAGGAAATAACGACGATATTAACGACGATAATTTTGAGGATAATAACGACGATAACAACGATGATAATGACGATAATAACGACGATATAAACGACGATAATTATGAGGATAATAACGACGATAACAACGATGATAATAACGACGATAATAACGACTATATTAACGACGATAATTATGAGGAAAATAACGACGATAACAACGATGATAATAACGACGATAATAACGACGATAATGACGACTATAATAACGACGATAATATCGAAGATAATAACGACGATAATAACGACGATAATACGGATGATATTAACGTTGATTATAACGACGATAATAACGTTATATCGAAGATAATAACGACGATAATAACGATGAAAACAACGATGATAATGACAAAATAACGACGATATTAACGACGATAATTATGAAGATAATAACGACGATATCAACGATGATAATGGCGATAATAACGACGATAAAAACGACGATAATTATGAGGATAATAACGACGATAACAACGATGATAATAACGATATTAACGACGATACTAACGACGATAATTATGAGGATAATAACGACGATAACAACGATGATAAACGCGATAATATCGACGATATTAACGACGATAATTATGAGGATAATAACGACGATAACAACGATGATAATAACGACGATAATAACGACGATAATTTTGACGATAATAACTATGATAATGACGATATTAACGACGATAACAACGATGATAATGACAAAATAACGACGATATTAACGACGATAATTATGAAGATAATAACGACAATAACAACGATGATAATGACGATAATAACGACGATATTAACGACGATAATTATGAGGATAATAACGACGATAACAACGATGATAAACGCGATAATATCGACGATATTAACGACGATAATTATGAGGATAATAACGACGATAACAACGATGATAATAACGACGATAATAACGACGATAATTTTGACGATAATAACTATGATAATGACGATATTAACGACGATAACAACGATGATAATGACAAAATAACGACGATATTAATGACGATAATTATGAGGATAATAACGACAATAACAACGATGATAATGACGATAATAACGACGATATTAACGACAATAATAACGACTATAATAACGAAGACATTAACGACGATAATTTTGACGATAATTACGACGATAATAACTATGATAATGACAATATTAACGACGATAACAACGATGATAATGACGATAATAACGACGATATTAACGACGATAATATCGAAGATAATATCGACGATAATAGCGATGATAATAACGATGATAATAACGTTGATTTAAAGACGATAATAAAGCTATATCGAAGATAATCACGACGATAATAACGACGATAACAACGATGATATTGACAAAATAACGACGATATTAACGACGATAATTATGAGGATAATAGCGACGAAAACAACGATGATAAAACGATAATAACGACGATATAAACGACGATAATTATGAGGATAATAACGACGATAACAACGATGATAATAAAGATAATAACGACGATATTAACGACGATAATGACGACGATAATAACGACGATAATATCGACGATAACAACGACGATAATAACGACGATAACAACGATGATAATGACAAAATAACGTCGATATTAACGACGATAATTATGAGGATAATAACGACGATAACAACGATGATAATAACGACGATAATAACGACGACATCGACGACGATAATTTTGACGATAATAACTATGATAATGACGATATTAACGACGATAACAACGATGATAATGACAATAATAACGACGATATTAACGACGATAATGACGACGATAATAACGACGAAAATATCGACCATAATAACAACGATAATAACGACGATAACAACGATGATAATGACAAAATAACGTCGATATTAACGACGATAATTATGAGTATAATAACGACGATAACAACGATGATAATAACGACGATAATAACGACGACATTGACGACGATAATTTTGACGATAATAACTATGATTATGACGATATTAACGACGATAACAACGATGATATAGCCAAAAGAACGACGATATTAACGACGATAATAATGAGGATAATAACGACGATAACAACGATGATAATGACGATAATAACGACGATATGAACGACGATAATTATGAGGATAATAACGACGATAACAACGATGATAATGACGATAATAACGACGATATTAACGATATTAATAACGACGATAATAACGAAGACATTAACGACGATAATTTTGACGATAATAACTATGATAATGACGATATTAACGATGATAACAACGATGATAATGACGATAATAACGACGATATTAACGACGATAATTATGAGGATAATAACGACGATGACAACGATGATAATAACGATTAAAACGACGATATTAACGTCGATAATTATGAGGATAATAACAACGATAACAACGATGATAATAACGATAATAACAACGATATTAACGACGATAATTATGAGGATAATAACGACGATAACAACCATGATAATGACGATAATAACGAAGATATTAACGACAATAATAACGACGATAATAACGAAGACATTAACGACGATAATTTTGACGATATTTACGACGATAATAACTATGATAATGACGATATTAACGACGATAACAACGATGATAATGACGATAATAACGACGATATAAACGACGATAATATTTACGATAATAGCGATGATAATAACGATGATGACAACGATGATAATGACGATAATAACGACGATATTAACGACGATAATTATGAGGATAATAACGACGATAACAACGATGATAATAACGACGATAATCACGACGATAATTTTGACGATAATAACTATGATAATGACGATATTAACGACGATAACAACGATGATATTGACAAAATAACGACGATATTAACGACGATGATATTGACAAAATAACGACGATATTAACGACGATAATTATGAGGATAATAACGACGATAACAACGATGATACTGACGATAATAACGACGATATAAACGACGATAATTATGAGGATAATAACGACGATAACAACGATGATAATTATGAGGATAATAACGACGATAACAACGATGATAATGACGATAATAACGACGATATTAACGACGATAATGAAGACGATAATAACGACGATAATATCGACGATAATTTTGACGACAATAACGACGATAACAACGATGATAATGAAAAAATAACGACGATAATTATGAGGATAATAACGACGATAACAACGATGATAATACCGTCGATATTAACGACGACATTAACGACAATAATTTTGACGATAATAACTATGATAATGACGATAATAACGACGATAACAACGATGATATTGACAAAATAACGACGATAATAACGACGATAATTATGAGGATAATAACGACGATAACAACGATGATAATGACGATAATAACGACGATATAAACGACGATAATTATGAGGATAATAACGACGTTAACAACGATGATAATTATGAGGATAATAACGACGATAACAACGATGATAATGACGATAATAACGACGATATTAACGACGATAATGACGACGATAATAACGACGATAATATCGACGATAATTTTGACGACAATAACGACGATAACAACGATGATAATGAAAAAATAACGACGATAATTATGAGGATAATAACGACGATAACAACGATGATAATACCGTCGATAATAACGACGACATTAAGAACGATAATTTTGACGATAATAACTATGATAATGACGATATTAACGACGATAAGAACGATGATATTGACAAAATAACGACGATATTAACGACGATAATTATAAGGATAATAACGACGATAACAACGATGATAATGACGATATTAACGACGATAACAACGATGATAATGACGATAATATCGACCATATTAACGACAATAATATCGACGGTAATAGCGATGATAAACGATGATAATAACGTTGATTTAACGACGATAATAAAGATATATCGAAGATAATCACGACGATAATAACGACGATAACAATCATGATAATGACGATAATAACGACGATATTAACGACGATAATTATGAGGATAATAACGACGATACAACGATGATAATGACGATAATGACGACGATATAAACGACGATAATTATAAGGATAATAACGACGATAACAACGATGATAATTATGAGGATAATAACGACGATAACAACGATGATAATGACGATAATAACGACGATATTAACGACGATTATGACGACGATAAAAACAACGATAATATCGACGATAATTTTGACGACAATAACGACGATAACAACGATGATAATGAAAAAATAACGACGATAATTATGAGGATAATATCGACGATAACCACGATGATAATACCGTCGTTAATAACGACGACATTAACGACGATAATTTTGACGATAATAACTATGATAATGACGATATTAACGACGATAACAACGCTGATATAGACAAAATAACGACGATATTAACGACGATAATTATGAGGATAATAACGACGATAACAACGATGATAATGACGATATTAACGACGATAACAACGATGATAATGACGATAATAACCACGATATTAACGACGATAATATCGACGGTAATAGCGATGATAATCGATGATAATAACGTTGATTTAACGACGATAATAAAGATATATCGAAGATAATCACGACGATAATACCGACGATAACAACGATGATAATGACGATAATAACGACGGTTTTAACGACGATAATTTTGAGGATAATAACGACGATAAAAACGATGATAATAACGATAATAATGACGATATTAACGACGATAATTATGAGGATAATAACGACGATAACAACGAAGATAATGACGATAATAACGACGATAATAACGACGATAACAACGATGATAATGACAAAATAACGACGCTATTAACGACGATAATTATGAGGATAATAACGACGATAACAACGATGATAATACCGTCGATAATAACGACGACATTAACGACGATAATTTTGACGATAATAACTATGATAATGACGATAATAACGACGATAACAACGATGATATTGACAAAATAACGACGATATTAACTACGATAATTATGAGGATAATAACGACGATATCAACGATGATAATGGCGATAATAACGACGATAAAAACGACGATAATTATGAGGATAATAACGACGATAACAACGATGATAATAATGATAATAACGACGATATTAACGACGATAATTATGAGGTTAATAACGACGATAACAACGATGATAATGACGATAATAACGACCATATTAACGATAATAATAACGACGATAATAACGAAGACATTAACGATGATAATTTTGACGATAATTACGACGATAATAACAATGATAATGACGATATTAACGATGATAACAACGATGATAATGACGATAATAACGACGATATTAACGACGATAATATCGACGATAATATCGACGATAATAGCGATGATAATAACGATGATAATAACGTTGATTTAACGACGATAATAAAGATATATCGAAGATAATCACGACGATAATACCGACGATAACAACGATGATAATGACGATAATAACGACGGTTTTAACGACGATAATTATGAGGATAATAACGACGATAACAACGATGATAATAACGATAATAATGACGATATTAACGACGATAATTATGAGGATAATAACGACGATAACAACGAAGATAATGACGATAATAACGACGATAATAACGACGATAACAACGATGATAATGACAAAATAACGACGCTATTAACGACGATAATTATGAGGATAATAACGACGATAACAACGATGATAATACCGTCGATAATAACGACGACATTAACGACGATAATTTTGACGATAATAACTATGATAATGACGATAATAACGACGATAACAACGATGATATTGACAAAATAACGACGATATTAACCACGATAATTATGAAGATAATAACGACGATATCAACGATGATAATGGCGATAATAACGACGATAAAAACGACGATAATTATGAGGATAATAACGACGATAACAACGATGATAATAATGATAATAACGACGATATTAACGACGATAATTATGAGGTTAATAACGACGATAACAACGATGATAATGACGATAATAACGACCATATTAACGATAATAATAACGACGATAATAACGAAGACATTAACGATGATAATTTTGACGATAATTACGACGATAATAACAATGATAATGACGATATTAACGATGATAACAACGATGATAATGACGATAATAACGACGATATTAACGACGATAATCTCGACGATAATATCGACGATAATAGCGATGATAATAACGATGATAATAACGTTGATTTAACGACGATAATAAAGATATATCGAAGATAATCACGACGATAATAACGACGATAACAACGATGATAATGACGATAATAACGACGATATTAACGACGATAATTATGAGGATAATAACGACGATAACAACTATGATAATGACTATATAACGACGATAACAACGATGATAATGACGATAATAACGACGATATTAACAACGATAATATCGACGGTAGTAGCGATGATAGTAACGATGATAATAACGTTGATTTAACGACGATAATAAAGATATATCGAAGATAATCACGACGATAATAACGACGATAACAACGATGATAATGACGATAATAACGACGATATTAACGACGATAATTATGAGGATAATATCGACGATAACAACGATGATAATGACGAAATAACGACGATATTAACGACGATAATTATGAGGATAATAACGACGATAACAACGCTGATAATGACGATAATAACGACGATATAAACGACGATAATTATGAGGATAATAACGACGATAACAACGATGATAATAACGACGATAATAACGACGATAATGACGACTATAATAACGACGATAATATCGACAATAATAAAGACGATAATAACGACGATAATACGGATGATATTAACGTTGATTATAACGACGATAATAACGTTATATCGAAGATAATAACGACGATAATAACGATGAAAACAACGATGATTATGACAAAATAACGACGATAATTATGAGGATAATAACGACTATAACAACGATGATAATACCGTCGATAATAACGACAACATTAACGACGATAATTTTGACGATAATAACTATGATAATTATGAGGATAATAACGACGTTAACAACGATGGTAAAACGATAATAACGACGATATAAATGACGATAATTATGACGATAATAACGACGATAACAACGATGATAATAAAAATAATAACGACGATATTAACGACGATAATTATGAGGATAATAACGACGATAACAACGATGATAATAACGATAATAACGACGATATTAACGACAATAATTATGAGGATAATAACGACGATAACAACGATGATAATGACGATAATAACGACGATATTAACGACGATAATGAAGACGATAATAACGACGATAATATCGACGATAATAACGACGATAATAATGACGATAACAACGATGATAATGACAAAATAACGTCGATATTAACGACGATAATTATGAGGATAATAACGACGATAACAACGATGATAATAACGACGATAATAACGACGACCTCGACGACGATAATTTTGACGATAATAACTATGATAATGACGATATTAACGACGATAACAACGATGATAATGACAATAATAACGACGATATTAACGACGATAATGACGACGATAATAACGACGATAATATCGACGATAATATCGACGATAAGAAAGACGATAATAACGACGATAATACGGATGATATTAACGTTGATTATAACGACGATAATAATGTTATATCGAAGATAATAACGACGATAATAACGATGAAAACAACGATGATATTGACAAAATAACGACGATAATTATGAGAATAATAACGACGATAACAACGATGATAATACCGTCGATAATAACGACGACATTAACGACGATAATTTTGACGATAATAACTAAGATAATGACGATATTAACGACGATAACAATGATGATATTGACAAAATAATGACGATAATATCGACGATAATAACAACGATAATAACGACGATAACAACGATGATAATGACAAAATAACGTCGATATTAACGACGATAATTATGAGGATAATAACGACAATAACAACGATGATAATGACAATAATAACGACGATATTAACGACGATAATTTTGAGTATAATAACGACGATAACAACGATGATAATGTCGATAATAACGACGATATTAACGACGATAATGACGACGATAATAACGACGATAATATCGACGATAATTTTGACGACAATAACGACGATAACAACGATGATAAAGAAAAAATAACGACGATAATTATGAGGATAACAACGACGATAACAATGATGATAATACCGTCGATAATAACGACGACATTAACGACGATAATTTTGACGATAATAACTATGATAATGACGATAATAACGACGATAACAACGATGATATTGACAAAATAACGACGATATTAACGACGATAATTATGAGGATAATAACGACGATAACAACGATGATAATGACGATATTAACGACGATAACAACGATGATATTGACGATAATAACGACGATATTAACGAGGATAATATCGACGGTAATAGCGATGATAATAACGATGATAATAACGATTATAACGACGATAATAAAGATATATCGAAGATAATCACGACGATAATAACGACGATAACAACGATGATAATGACGATAATAACGACGATATTAACGATGATAATTATGAGGATAATAACGACGATAACAACGATGATAATGACGATATTAACGACGATAACAACGATGATAATGACGATAATAACGACGATATTAACGACGATAATTACGAGGATAGTAACGACGATAACAACGATGATAATGACGATAATAACGACGATATTAACGATAATAATAACGACGATAATAACGAAGACATTAACGACGATAATTTTGACGATAATTCCGACGATAATAACTATGATAATGACGATATTAACGATGATAACAACGATGATAATGACGATAATAACGACGATATTAACGACGATAATATCGACGATAATATCGACGATAATAGCGATGATAATAACGATGATAATAACGTTGATTTAACGACGATAATAAAGCTATATCGAAGATAATCACGACGATAATAACGACGATAACAACGATGATAATGACGATAATAACGACGGTATTAACGACGATAATTATGAGGATAATAACGACGATAACAACGATGATAATGACGATAATAACGACGATATTAACGATAATAATAACGACGATAATAACGAAGACATTAACAACGATAATTTTGACGATAATTACGACGATAATAACTATGATAATGACGATATCAACGACGATAACAACGATGATAATGACGATAATAACGACGATATTAACGACGATAATATCGACGATAATATCGACGATAATAGCGATGATAATAACGATCATAATAACGTTGATTTAACGACGATAATAAAGCTATATCGAAGATAATCACGACGATAATAACGACGATAACAACGATGATATTGACAAAATAACGACGATATTAACGATGATAATTATGAAGATAATAACGACGATAACAACGATGATAATGACGATATTAACGACGATATTAACGACGATAATATCGACGGTAATAGCGATGATAATCGATGATAATAACGTTGATTTAACGACGATAATAAAGATATATCGAAGATAATCACGACGATAATACCGACGATAACAACGATGATAATGACGATAATAACGACGGTTTTAACGACGATAATTATGAGGATAATAACGACGATTACAACGATGATAATAACGATAATAATGACGATATTAAGGACGATAATTATGAGGATAATAACGACGATAACAACGAAGATAATGACGATAATAACGACGATAATAACGACGATAATAACGACGATAACAACGATGATAATGACAAAATAACGACGCTATTAACGACGATAATTATGAGGATAATAACGACGATAACAACGATGATAATACCGTCGATAATAACGACGACATTAACGACGATAATTTTGACGATAATAACTATGATAATGACGATAATAACGACGATAACAACGATGATATTGACAAAATAACGACGATATTAACCACGATAATTATGAGGATAATAACGACGATATCAACGATGATAATGGCGATAATAACGACGATAAAAACGACGATAATTATGAGGATAATAACGACGATAACAACGATGATAATAATGATAATAACGACGATATTAACGACGATAATTATGAGGTTAATAACGACGATAACAACGATGATAATGACGATAATAACGACCATATTAACGATAATAATAACGACGATAATAACGAAGACATTAACGATGATAATTTTGACGATAATAACAATGATAATGACGATATTAACGACGATAACAACGATGATAATGACGATAATAACGACGACATTAACGACGATAATTATGAGTATAATAACGACGATAACAACGATGATAATAACGATAATAACGACGATATTAACAACGATAATTATGAGGGTAATAACCACGACAACAACGATGATAAAGACGATAATAACGACGATATTAACGACGATAATGACGACGATAATAACGACGATAATATCGACGATAATACGACGATAATATCGACGATAACTACGATGATAGTGACAAAATAACGTCGATATTAACGACAATAATTATGAGGTTAATAACGACAATAACAACGATGATAATAACGACGATAATAACGACAACATTGACGACGATAATTTTGACGATAATAACTATGATAATGACGATATTAACGACGATAACAACGATGATAATGACAATAATAACGACGATAATAACGACGATATTAACGACGATAATTACGAGGATAGTAACGACGATAACAACGATGATAATGACGATAATAACGACGATATTAACGATAATAATAACGACGATAATAACGAAGACATTAACGACGATAATTTTGACGATAATTCCGACGATAATAACTATGATATTGACGATATTAACGATGATAACAACGATGATAATGACGATAATAACGACGATATTAACAACGATAATATCGACAATAATATCGACGATAATAGCGATGATAATAACGATGATAATAACGTTGATTTAACGACGATAATAAAGCTATATCGAAGATAATCACGACGATAATAGCGACGATAACAACGATGATAATGACGATAATAACGACGGTATTAACGACGATAATTATGAGGATAATAACGACGATAACAACGATGATAATACCGTCGATAATAACGACGACATTAACGACGATAATTTTGACGATAATAACTATGATAATGACGATATTAACGACGATAACAACGATGATATTGACAAAATAACGACGATAATAACGACGATAATAGCGATGATATTAACGTTTATTATAACGACGATAATAACGTTATATCGAAGATAATAACGACGATAATAACGACGATAACAACGATGATAATGACGAAATAACGACGATATTAACGACGATAATTATGAGGATAATAACGACGATAACAACGATGATAATGACGATAATAACGACGATATTAACGATAATAATAACGACGATAATAACGAAGACATTAACGACGATAATTTTGACGATAATTACGACGATAATAACTATGATAATGACGATATTAACGACGCTAACAACGATGATAATGACGATAATAACGACGATATTAACGACGATAATAGCGACGATAATAACGACAAAATAATGACGAAAATTACGATGATAATTACGACGATAATAGCGACGATAATAACAACAAAAATAAAGACGATAATAACGACGATTATAACAACGATAATAACGATGATGATGATAAGAACGACAATAATAACGACGATATTGACAAAGGTAATAACAACAAAAATAATTACGATTATAACGACGATATTAGCAACGATATTAACGATGAGGATAATAATAACGATGATAATAACGAGGACAATAACGACAAAAATAATGACGAAAATTACGATGATAATTACGACGATAATAGCGACAAAAATAAAGACGATAATAACGACTATAATAGCGATGATTAGAACAACGATAATAACGATGAGGATGATAATAACGACGATAATAACGACGACAATGACTACGGTAATAACGACAAAAATAACTACGAAAAAATGTCGATATTAGCGAGGATAATAACAATCATAATAACGAGGATAATAACGACGATAATAACGACAAAAATAAAGACGATAAAAACGACGATATTCGCGACGATAATAACGACAAAAATAACGACGAAAATAACGATGATAATTACGACGATATTAGCGACGATAATGACAATGATAATGATAATAACGATGCTAATAACGAGGATAATAACGACGATAATAACGACAAAAATAACGACGAAAATAACGATGACAATTACGACGATAATAACGACAAAAATAACGGAGATAATAACGATGATAATTACGACGATAATAGCGACGATAATTACCATGTTAATATTAATAACGAGGATAATAACGACGATAATAACGACAAAAATAACGACAAATAATACGATGATAATTACGACGATAATAGCGACGAAAATAAAGACGATAAAAACGACGATATTCGCGACGATAATAACGACAAAAATAACGACGAAAATAACGATGATAATTATGACGATATTAGCGACGATAATGACAATGATAATGATAATAACGATGATAATAACGAGGATAATAACGACGATAATAACGACAAAAATAACGACGAAATCACGACGAAAATAACGATGATAATGACGAAGATAATAGCGACGATAATAAAACAAAAATAAAGAAGATTATAACGACGATTATAATAACGATAATAACGATGAGGATGATAATAACGACGATAATAACGACGATAATGACAACGGTAATAACGACAAAAATAATTACGATAATAACGACGATATTAGCGACGATAATAACGATGAGGATGATAATAACGACGATAATAACAATGATAATGACGACGGTAATAACGACAAAAATTACGACGAAATTAACGATGATAATTACGACGATAATAACGACGATAATAACAATGATAATGATAATAACGATGAAAATAACGAGGATAAAAACGACGATAATAACGACAAAAATAACGACGAAAATTACGATGATAATTACGACGATAATAGCGACAAAAACGAAGACGATAAAAACAACGATAATAACGATGAGGATAATAATAACGATGAAAAAAAGGAGTAGATAATAACGACAATAATATCAACGATAATTATGACAAATATAACAGCGATTTTAACGGCGATATTAGCGACGATAATAACGATGAGGATGATAATAACGACGATAATAACAATGATAATGACGACGGTAATAACGACAAAAATTACGTCGAAAATAACGACGATAATTACGACGATAATAGCGACGATAATAACAATGATAATCATAACATCGATGATGATAACGATGAATATAACGAGGATAATAACGACGATAATAACGACAAAAATAACGGCGATAATGACGATGATAATTACGACGATAATAGCGACGATAATAACAATGATAATGATAATAACGATGATAATAACGATGATAATAACGAGGATAATAACAATGTTAATAACGACAAAAATAACGACGAAAATAACGATGATAATTACGACGATACTAGCGACGATAATAACAATGATAATGATAATAACGATGATAATAACGAGGATAATAACGACGATAATAACGACAAAAATAACGACGAACATTACGATAATAATTACGACGATAATAGCGAGGATAATAACGACAAAAATAACGGCGATAATGACGATGATAATTACGACGATAATAACAATGCTAATGATAATAACGATGAAAATAACGAGGATAATATCGACAAAAATAACGACAAAAATAACGGCGATAATGACGATAATAATTACGACGATAATAGCGACGATAATCACAATGATAATGATAATAACGATGATAATAACGAGGATAATAACGACGATAATAACGACAAAAATAACGACGAAAATAACGCTGATAATTACGACGATAATAGCTACGATAGTAACGACAAAATTGACGGCGATAATAACGATGATAATTGCGAGGATAATAGCGACGATAATAACGACAAAAATAACGGCGATAATAACGATGATAATTACGACGATAATAGCGGCGATAATAACAATGATAGTGATAATAACGATGAAAATAACGAGGATAATAAAGACGATAATAACGACAAAAGTAACGAGGATAATATCGACGATAATAACGACAAAAATAACGTCGAAAATAACGACGAAATTAACGATGATAATTACGACGATACTAGTGACAATAATCACAATGATAATGATAATAACGATGATAATAACGAGGAAAATAACGGCGATAATAACGACGATATTAAAGAAGAGGATAACGCTGGGGAAGATAATAAAGACGATATTAAAGAAGAGGATAACGCTAAGGATGATAATAACGACGATAATAATGACGATAAAAACGACAAAAATAAAGACGATAAAAACGACGATATTTGCGACGATAACAACGACAAAAATAACGACGAAAATAACGATGATAATTACGACGATAATATGGACAAAAATATCGGCGATAATAACGACGATAATTACAACGATAATAGCGACGATAATGAAAATTATAATGATAATAACGATGATAATAACGAGGATAATAACGACGATAATAACGACAAAAGTATCGACGAAAAATACGATGATAATTACGACGATAATAGCGATGATAATAACAACAAAAATAAAGACGATAATAACGACGATAATTGCGACGATTTCAGCGACGATTATAACAACGATAATAACGATGAGGATGATAATAACGACGATAATAACGACGATAATGACGACGGTAATAACGACAAAAATAACGACGATAAAAACGACGATATTAGCGACGATAATAACGATGAGGATGATAATAACGATGATAATAACGAGTATAATAACGACGATAATAACGACAAAAATAACGACGGATATAACGATAATATTTACGACGATAATAACGACAAAAATATCGGCGATAATAACGATGATAATTACGACGATAATAACGATGAGGATGATAATAAGGATGATAATAACGAGGATAATAACGATAAAAATAACGACAAAAATGACGATGATAATTACGACGATACTAGCGACGATAATAACAATGACAACGATAATAACGATGATAATAACGAGGATAATAACGACGATAATAACGGCAAAAATAACGACGAAAATTACGATGATAATTCGACGATAGTAACAACGATAATAACAACAAAAATAAAGACGATAATAACGATGATAATTACGACGATAATAGCGACGATAATAACAATGATACTGAAAATAACGATGAAAATAACGAGGATAATAAGGACGATGATAACGACAAAAATATCGACGAAAATGACGATGATAATTACGACGATAATAGCGACAAAAATAAAGACGATAAAAACGACGATAATAACGATGAGGATTATAATAATGATGAAAAAAAGGAGTAGATAATAACGACAATAATAACAACGATAATTACGACAAAAATAACAGCGATAATAACGACGATATTAGCGACGATAATAACGATGAGGATGATAATAACGACGATAATAGCGACGATAATAACAACAAAAATAAAGACGATAATAACGACGATAATAGCGACGTTTTTAACGACGATTATAACAACGATAATAACGATGAGGATGATAATAACGACGATAATAACGACAAAAATAACGACGAAAATTACGATGATAATTACGACGATAATAGCGACGATATTAGCGACGATAATAACGATGAGGATGATAGTAACGATGATAATAACGAGTATAATAACGTCGATAATAACAACGATAATAACGACGATAATAACATCGATAATAGCGACGATAATAACAACGATAATAACGACTGTTACGTCACGCAGTGTCAAAAGACTATAAAATACATAAGTTCCGCAAGAGCAAACGATCAATCATTAATTCTAAGGCTAGGATAAGAAAACTAGTAACTCATACTTTATTTTTATATACTTTATTCCACTTACATTATTATATAACACAATCCTCGTGCCCGCTATATAGGGAGTCAATTATTACATTATCTAACGATATTGTTTATACATATTTAGCATAAGGCAATTATATTTATAACGGTGACATCCTTCATTATGTCTATAATATTACTATAAAACTTTATCGACAAAATTGGAAACTATGCATTCCTTGAAAAACCCGCTCTACGTTACTTTCAGTGCGTCGGTTTTCCGCCTGATAGAAATTGGCAACGGCTCGTTACGGGAAACTACACGCTACGTGACCTACACCACGTCGTTCTTCGGCAAGGTCAGTGCATACGTGCCAACAACTGACGCCAAGGGCACGCCGACGAGACGACTCGCTATCCCTACCACCAGCGGGAACGCGCTAGAGTTCTGCGCGCATCGAGCCGCCGATTCAGGCCTACAGTGGGGATCTCGCCAGCCAATCAGCAACATCCTGCGGTCGAGCCGCCGACGCCGAGCCGCCACCACTAGGACCTGCATAAAAGGAGCAGCAGCGCCGCTCTACAGCGGATTTTACGTCGAGATGCTGAACGTTTAACATCATCGGGATTTTATAGTTAACATCATTAAGTTTTACAATCAATACTATTACACTCTTATATACTTCTTGTTAAAATATACTTTATCGAAATAAATAATAGTTAAGTTAATACGGGACTCTAAGCTCTCAGAGTAATTTCCCCGGTCACATCGTGCTAGCTATACAGGTGCCTACGTACACCAAGACGTGTTGTCGACAAATTCTTAAATCATTCCTCTAACCTTAGAACTATCGGGGCGTACGAGTCGCCCGGGTTCGAACTCCTTGAAACCTTAGAACTATCGGGGCGTACAAGTCGCCCGGGTTCGAACTCCTTGAAACCTTTAGAACTATCGGGGCGTACGAGTCGCCCGGGTTTGAACTCCTTGAAACCTTAGAACTATCGGGGCGTACGAGTCGCCCGGGTTCGAACTCCTTATTCCTGGACTATCGGGGCGTACGAGTCGCCCGGGTCCTACTCTACAAAACGCAAAGCCCTAACTCTTCCGACCTAAGCCTCCATGCCGAGAACACGTCAAGGTGGACGGAAGCATTATTATCGCCGTCTACTACAATCTTACTATACGGAAGTAAACTATCAATCCATATTGGGGATAGGACAAAGCGCGTGTAAGCCGGTGAATCAAATCGCGACGTCAGAAACGTGTAAGCCGAAACCTACAATCGCGACGTCGGAAACGTGTAAGCCGATAACTACTACCGTGACGCCAGGAACGTGCCAAGCCATGGTTAATCCGCGCATTACGCCGTACTCAACACAACAAAGCACTGATAAAACAGAAGACGACGGGCAATCTACAAGGGCCCTTTTCAAAAACCTGCAGCCAGGGACGACCTCGGTGGAGTAGAGCCTAGTTCAATCAAGCTGCCTGAATGCCGTTTATCACTTGGGACAGCTTCCAGCCGGCGAACCCCGGACTAAACGATATCTAGTCCACATGAGAAAGGAAGAATAAGGTACACGCGATAAGCGTCAACAAACGTTCAACGTGACCTATCGTCGCGCCATCCCAGGCTAAGAACTGCGCGCAGCAGGGTACAGCCCAAAACGCGCAAAAATACCATAGAAAGCAGGAGCTCCTCTCAATTAAAGTTTAGTTTTTTTTTTTTTTTTTTTTTTTTTTTTTGAGGCCAGTGCTACACGGAATGTAACACAATCAACGATAATAATAAAAACGTTATAATGAAAACAATAATAATATCAATAATAATAATAAAAAGAACGATATAATAACAACGAAAATAATAACAACGATGATAATAACGACGATAATATAAAGAACGTTATAATAGACACGATAATAATAGCAACGGTAATAATAACAACGATAATAATGTCAACGTAAATAATGTAAAGAACGATATTATATCAACGCTAATAATAACAACGAAAATAATAACAACGATGATAATAACAACGATGATAATAACAACGATAATAATAACAACTATAATAATATAAAGGACTATAATATTAACAACGATATTAATACAAAGAACGTTTTAATAACAACGATGATAATAACGATCATAATAAAAAAAGCGATAATAATTACAACGTTAATAATAACAACAATAATTATATCAACGACAATAATAACACATATAATAATAACAACGATAATAATAACAAGGAAAATAATATCAACGATAATAATAACAACAATGACAATAACAATGATAATAATAACAACGATAATAATAACAACGATGATAATAACAACGATATAATAACAACAATAATAATAAAAACGATGAAAATAACAACGATGAAAATAACAACGATAGTAATATAAAGAAAGATATTATAACAACGATAATAATATCAACGATAATAATAACATAGATAATAATAACAACGATATAATAAAAACGATAATAATTACAACGATAATAATAACAACGTTAATAATATCATCGATATAATAAGAACGATAATATAAAGAACGTTATAATAAAAACGATAAAAATGACCGCGATAATTTTAACAACGATAATACTAACAACGATATAATAACAACGATAATAATAACAATGATATAATAACAACGATTATAATAACAAGGATATAATAACAACGATAATTATAACAACGATAATAATAATTACGATAATAATAACAACGATAAATAACAACTATAATAATAACAACGTTATAATAACAACGATAATAATAACAAGGATATAATAACAACGATAATTATAACAACGATATAATATCAACGTTAATAAGAACAACGGTAATTATTACAACGACAGTAATAATAAAAATAATAATAGCGGCGATAACAATAACAACGATAATAATAACAGAGATAATAAAAACAACGATTATAATAACAACGATAATAATAAAAGCGATAATAATTAGAACGATAATAATAACACATATAATAATAACGACGATAATAATAACAACGATAATAATAACAACGATAATAATAACAACGATAGTAATAACAACGATAATAATAATAACGATAATAATAACCGCGATAATAATTACAATCGCAAATAATAACAACGATAATAATAACAACATTATTATTAATAACGATAATAATAACAACTAAAATAATAACAGCGATAATAATTACAAGCGATAATAAAAACGACGATAATAATAACAACGATAATAATAACAACGATATAATAACAACGATGATAATAACAGCGATAATAATTACAACGATAATAATAACAATGATAATAATAACAACGATAATAGTAACAACGATAATAATAACGATCATAATAATAAAAGCGATAATAATTACAACGATAATAATAACAATAATTATATCAACGACAATAATAACACATATAATAATAACAACGATATAATAACAACAATAATAATAACAACGATAATAATAAAAACGATAAAAATAACAACGATAAAAATAACAACGATAGTAATATAAAGAAAGATATTATAACAACGATAATAATATCAACGATAATAATAACATAGATAATAATAACAACGATATAGTAAAAACGATAATAATTACAACGATTAATAATAACAACGTTAATAATATCATCGATATAATATGAACGATAATATAAAGAACGTTATAATAACAACGATAAAAATTACCACCATAATTTTAACAACGATTATACTAACAACGATTATCATAAACACGTTATAATAAAAACGATAATAATAACAATAATAATAATAAAAAGAACTATATAATAACAACGATAATAATAACAACTATGATGATATAAGGAACGATAATAATAACAACGATATTAATACAAAGAACGTTTTAATAACAACGATTATAATATCCACGATATCAACAACGAAAATAATAGCAACGATAATAATAATAACGATAATAATAACAACGATATAATAACAACGTTAATAACAACAACGGTAATTATTACAATGATAGTAATAAGAAAGATAATAATAACGGCGATAGTGATAACAACGATAATAATAACAACGATAATAATAACAACGATGATAATAACAACGATATAATAACAACAATAATAATAAAAACGATGAAAATAACAACGATAGTAATATAAAGAAAGATATTATAACAACGATAATAATATCAACGATAATAATAACATAGATAATAATAACAACGATATAATAAAAACGATAATAATTACAACGATAATAATAACAACGTTAATAATATCATCGATATAATAAGAACGATAATATAAAGAACGTTATAATAAAAACGATAAAAATGACCGCGATAATTTTAACAACGATAATACTAACAACGATATAATAACAACGATAATAATAACAATGATATAATAACAACGATTATAATAACAAGGATATAATAACAACGATAATTATAACAACGATAATAATAATTACGATAATAATAACAACGATAAATAACAACGATGATAATAACAACTATAATAATAACAACGTTATAATAACAACGATAATAATAACAAGGATATAATAACAACGATAATTATAAAAACGATAATTATAACAACGATATAATATCAACGTTAATAAGAACAACGGTAATTATTACAACGACAGTAATAATAAAAATAATAATAGCGGCGATAACAATAACAACGATAATAATAACAGAGATAATAAAAACAACGATTATAATAACAACGATAATAATAACACATATAATAATAACGACGATAATAATAACAACGATAATAATAACAACGATAATAATAACAACGATAGTAATAACAACGATAATAATAATAACGATAATAATAACCGCGATAATAATTACAAACGCAAATAATAACAACGATAATAATAACAACATTATTATTAATAACGATAATAATAACAACTAAAATAATAACAGCGATAATAATTACAAGCGATAATAAAAACGACGATAATAATAACAACGATAATAATAACAACGATATAATAACAACGATGATAATAACAGCGATAATAATTACAACGATAATAATAACAATGATAATAATAACAACGATAATAGTAACAACGATAATAATAACGATCATAATAATAAAAGCGATAATAATTACAACGATAATAATAACAATAATTATATCAACGACAATAATAACACATATAATAATAATAACGATATAATAACAACAATAATAATAACAACGATAATAATAAAAACGATAAAAATAACAACGATAAAAATAACAACGATAGTAATATAAAGAAAGATATTATAACAACGATAATAATATCAACGATAATAATAACATAGATAATAATAACAACGATATAGTAAAAACGATAATAATTACAACGATTAATAATAACAACGTTAATAATATCATCGATATAATATGAACGATAATATAAAGAACGTTATAATAACAACGATAAAAATTACCACCATAATTTTAACAACGATAATACTAACAACGATTATCATAAAAACGTTATAATAAAAACGATAATAATAACAATAATAATAATAAAAAGAACTATATAATAACAACGATAATAATAACAACTATGATGATATAAGGAACGATAATAATAACAACGATATTAATACAAAGAACGTTTTAATAACAACGATTATAATATCCACGATATTAACAACGAAAATAATAGCAACGATAATAATAATAACGATAATAATAACAACGATATAATAACAACGTTAATAACAACAACGGTAATTATTACAATGATAGTAATAAGAAAGATAATAATAACGGCGATAATGATAACAACGATAATAATAACAACGATAATAATAACAACAATAATAATAACAAAGATAATAAAAACAACGATTATAATAACAACGATAATAATAAAGTGGACGATAAAATAACTACGATAACAATATCAAAGATAATAAAAACTACGATAATAATAACAACGATAATAATAACAACGATATAATAACAACGATAATAACTATTACGATAATAATATAAAGAACGATATAATAACAACTATAATAATAACAACGATAATAATAACAACAATAATAATACAAAGATAATAATAACAACGATTATACTAACTACGATAATAATAACAACGATTATAAAAACTTCAATAATAAAAGAAAGATAATAATATCAACGATTATAATATTATCGATAATATTAACAATGATAATAATAACGAGCATAATAATAACAGCGATTATAATTGTTATCATTAACATTGTTATTATTGTCTTGTTATCATTGTCATTGTTATTATTATTATTGTTATCATTACCATTGTTATCATTTTCGTCTTCATTATTATCATTGTTATCATTATCCGTCCGAAAGGCCGAGCCCCCAGAAGGACCGACCACTTGTAAGGGCCGAGTCCTTTAAAGGGTCGATCCCTCCGAAAGTCCGAGCTCCCAAAAGGACCGAGCCCTTTACAGAGCCGAGCCTTCCAAAGGACCGAGCTCTCCGAAGGACCGAGCTCCCAGAAATACCAAGCACTTGTAAGGGCCGAGCCCTCTAAAGGGTCGATCCATCTGAAAGGCCCATATATTATGATGATAATAATGATGATGTTACGTCACCCAGTGTCAAAGGACTTTAAAAATACATAAGTTCCGCAAGAGCAAATGAACAATCGTAAATATTAAGGCTAGGATAAGAGAACTTGTAACTCATACTTTATTCTTATACTTTATTCTACTAAGATTATTATATATCACAATCCTCGTGCCCGTTATATAGGGAGTCATTTATTACACTTACTAATAATATTGTTAATACACGCATAATATAAACTACTTCTATACCAATATTAAAACGGGGACTTCTTACTTTTAAAATGGTACGAATAATAATAATACTTAGTAGATATAATTCTGTACACGCTTGAACGCGCTTGCGTCACACATTAACACTCGCCGACACATAGCCACCACGTGCTCCTTACGGAAACCACGCGGCCGCCAGGAATGTGCGTCGCCTCTTCACAAGTGGTCACCACATGCCCCATACGGGAACCACATGCCCGTCGGAAGCATCCGAGACCTCTCTACGGGTGATCGCCCCGCGCGCCTTAGGGATAGGCACGGACCATCTGCACAACATATGGCGCAGCCGACGCGCACACAACCTAGGTCAAACACACGTGCCGATCAGCTGATGTCGAACCACGGCGCTAACGCTGGACGCTTCATCCCCACCACCGGCCGGTCGTGCTTGAGTTCTGCGCGCACCGAGCCGCCGTACGCAGATGAGAGTATGGATGACGCCGACCAATCAACACCATCCTACGGTCGTGCCGCCGACGCCGAGCCGCCGCCGCTAGGACCCGCATAAAAGGAGCAACAGAACCGCTCCTCGTCGGATTTTACATCGAGACACCGAACAGTCAACAACATAGCATTAATTTCTCGCTTTACATTTATACACCTTGTAACCATACTTTATCGGAATAAATAATTGTTAAGTTTAATACGGGACTCTAAGCTCTCTGAGTAATTTCCCTGATCACATCGTCTTTGCGATACAAGTGCCTTCGTACACCTAGACGTGTGGTCGACAAGTTCTTAAACCATTCCTTAAATGCTAGAACTATCGGGGCGCACGAGTCGCCCGGGTTCGAATTCCTTAAACCTTAGAACTATCGTGGCGTACGAGTCGCCCGGGTTCGAGCTTCTTAAATCCTAGAACTATCGGGGCGTACGAGTCGCCTGGGTTCGAATTCTTTATTCCTGGGACTATCGGAGCGTACGAGTCGCCCGGGTCCTATTCTACAAGACGCAAAACCTTCACTTCTCCAACCTAAACCTCCATACCGAGGACACGTCGAGGTGGACGGAAGCATTATTATCGCCAACTGCTACAATCTTATTATTCGGGAGTGATCTATCAACCCATATTAGAGATAGAACAAAATGCGTGTAAGCCGGTGAATCGAACCGCGACGTCATAAACGTGTAAGCCGGTAACTAATATCGCGACGCAAGGAACGTGCCAAGCCACGGTCAATCCGCGCCTATCGCCGCACTCAACGCAAAAAGGACAAGTAAAACGCAAGACGACGGGCAATCTACAAGGGCCCTTTTCAAAAACCTGCAGCCAGGGACGACCTCGGTGGAGTAGAGCCCAGTTCAATCAAGCTGCCTGAATGCCGTTTATCACTTGGGACAGCTTCCAGCCGGCGAACCCCGGACTAAACGATATCTAGTCCACATGACAAAGGAAGAATAAGGTACACGCGGTAAGCGTCATCAAAACGTTCAACGTGACCTATCGTTACGCCATCCCAGGCTAAGAACTGCGCGTAGCAGGGTACAGACAAAATGGCGTAAAATCCCGTAGAAAGCAGGAGCTCCTCTGAATTAGAGTTTAGTTTCTTTTTTTTGAGGCCCGTGCTGCACGGGACGTAACACATCATTATTATCATCATTATTATCATCACATTATTATCATCATTATTATCATCACATTATTATCATCATAATTATCATCACATTATTTTCATCATTATTATCATCACATTATTGTCATCATTATTATCATCACATTATTATCATCATTATTATTATCACATTATTGTCATCATTATTATCATCACATTATTATCATCATTATTATCATCACATTATTATCATCTGTTATGTCCCGTGCAGCACGGGCCTCAAAAAAAAAAGAAACTAAACTCTAATTGAGAGGAGCTCCTGCTTTCTACGGGATTTTACGCCCTTTTGGCTGTACCCTGCTACGCGCAGTTCTTAGCCTGGGATGGCGTAACGATAGGTCGCGTTGAACGTTTTAATGACGCTTAACGCGTGTAGCTTATTCTTCCTTTGTCATGCGGGCTAGATACCGTTTAGTCCGGGGTTCGCCGGCTGGAAGCTGTCCCAAGTGATAAACGGCATTCAGGCAGCTTGATTGAACCAGGCTATACTCCACCGAGGTCGTCCCTGGCTGCAGGTTTTTGAAAAGGGCCCTTGTAGATTGCCCGTCGTCTTTTGTTTTACTCGTGTTTTGTTGCGTAGAGTGCGGCGATATGCATAGATCGACCGTCGCTTGGCACGTTCCTGGCGTCGCGGTCTTATTAACCGGCTTACACGTCTCTGGCTCAACCCTTAATACGAATTGGTAGTTTCTCCCCGAATAATAAGATCGTAGCAGACGGCGATAATAATGCTTCCGTCCACCTCGACGTGTTTTCGGCATGGAAGTTTGAATTTGAAAGAACTTAGACCCGAGCGATTCGTACGCTCCGATAGTCCTAAGGTTTAAAGGAATGAATTAAAAATTTGTCGATCACACGTGTTGGTGTACGTAGACACTCGCGCTTTAGTATGAGGACACTGTGACCGGGGAAGTTATTCAATGAGCTTAGAGTCCCGTTTAAACTTAACAATTATTTATTTCAATAGAGTAAGAATATAAAAGTATAAAAGAAAATAAAGAAGTTATGAAGTTGTCATCGCGGTATCTCTGTGTAGTGTTCGTTTCAAGATCTGAGTCAAGACTATGCGGTGTTTCTATGTAAAATCCATTCTAAATGTGTCAAGCTGTCCACGGAGCTACTGCTGCGGCTCCTTTTTATGTTGGTCCGAGCGGCGGCGGCTCGGCCGCTGGGTGGTGCTAGCGAGTCGTCTCGTCGGCGTGCCCCTGGCGTCAGCTGTTCGCACGTATGCACTGATTTTGGCGAAGCCGACGTGCTGCAAGGCACATAGCGTGGTTTTCCAGGAATGCGCTGTTGTCAAATCACTGACATGTTGCTGGTCTTGTAACGCGGGTTTTCACGGAATGCGCAGTTGCCAAATTTATACATAATGTTTTATATTAATATTATATCCTGAGTGTAAGATGCCCCCGTTATTATTATAAATGTCTTATGCTAAATATGTATTAAGAATATCGTTAGTAGATGTAATGATGACTCCCTAGATAGCGGGCACGAGATTGTGTTATTTAATAATGTTAGTAGAATAAAGTATAAAAATAAAGTATGAGTTACAAGTTCTCTTATCCTAGCCTTAGTATTTATGATTGTACAATTGCTCTTGCGGAACTTTTCTTATTTGACACTGGATGACGTAACAGCTCTGCCCTTTGGAGGGTTCGCCACTTCGGAAGGCTCGGTCCTTCTGGGAAATCGGCACTTCGGAGGCTCGGCCCTTTGGAGAGTTCGGCCCTTCGGAAAGCTCGTCCCTTTGGAGGTTTCGGTCCATTGGAGGGCTCTGCCCTTCAGATGGCTCGGCCCCTTAGAGGGCTAGTCCCTTTGAAGTGCTCGGTCCATCTGGGAGCTCAGCCCTTCTGAGTGCTCGGCCCTTCGGAGGGCTCGGCACATTGGTGGGTTCGACTCTTCGGAGGGCTCGGACCGTCAGATAGCTCGGCACTTCGGAGGGCTTGGCCCTTCGGGGAGCTCGGCCCAACGGAGGGCTCGCTCCTTCGTTTGGCTCGGCCTTTCGTAGTGCTCCGTCCTTCGGTGGGCCCAGCTATTTAAAGGGCTTGGTCCTTCTGATTGCTCGGCCCTTTGATGGGCTCGGCTCTTCGGTGTGCTCGTCCATTCGGAGGGCTCAGCCCTTCGTAGGGCTCGTTCCTTCGGTGTGCTCAGCCCTTCGGGGTGCTCTGCCCTTCAGATGTCTCGGCACTACGGAGGGCTCGGCCCTTCGTAGGGCCCAACCTATCGGATGGCTCGGCTCTTTGAAGGGCTCGGTCCTTCTGGGAGATCGGCCCTTCGGATGTCTAGGCATTTCGGATGGCTCGGTCCTTCAGAGGGCTCGGTCCTTCAGGGTGCTCGGCCCTTCAGAGGGCTCGGTCCTTCAGGGTTCTTGGCCCTTCGGAATGCTCGGTCCTTCGAAGGGCTCGACTATTTGGAGGGCTCAGTTCATCGGGGTGCTCGACCCTTCGGAGGGCTCGGTCCTTCTAAGGGCTCGACTATTTGGAGGGCTGGGTCCTTCATGGTGCTCGGCCCTTCGTAGTGCTAGACTCTTTAGTGGGCAGGGTCCTACGGCGAACTTGGACCTTCTAATGGCTCGGCCTTACGGAGGACTCATAAATTAGTAGGGCTTCGGAGGGGTAGGCTCTTTGGAAGGCTCTGCAGTTCGTTCGACTCGGCCCTTCGGAGGCCTCGGCTATTTGGAGGGCTCAGTCCTTCGGTGGGCTCGGCCCTACGGAGGTCTCTGTCCTACGGATTGCTGGGCCCTTCGGACGGCGCGGACTTTCGGAAGGCTCGTCTCCTTGGTTGGTTCGATCCTTTGGCATGCTCGACCCTTCGGAGGGGTCAGCCCTACAGAGGGCTCGACTCTTTGATGGGCTCGGTCCTTCTTATATCGAGCTTCGTTCAACACACGAAATAAAATCTTAGTCCAAGCGATCTCCAAGCGTAATCATTCATCTTTACCCGCACAGTAACACTGGTAAGAAACATTTATGTGGATATGGATATATTCAAAAATATATTCTTCAGTAAGAAGCATAAATACGAAGAAAGTGTCTTAGTTACAATTTATTTTTATAGCGATCGTTAGCCCCTGAAAATGTCAAAACGAAGAAAAGTTTCTGGATATTTAGAAAATGCAACCAGCATACCTTTGGAATATTCAGATGTAGAATGTGAATTATGATAGCGTCGGTGAATTTTTAGATAGATAAATTGATCCACAAGACAGTGATGATAACAGTGCTATTATTGAGAGTAGTGATGAGGAAATTCCTGATGAAGACAATATAGATCAGTCAAGTGACAATGATTGCAAAAATATTCCAAACAAACGTACTAGACGATGCATGCGATTCCCTTACAGTTCTAAAGACGAAGGTGGAAGTAAAGTACCAAATCAGCAAACTGAAATTGCTTCAGACGGAATTATTTGGACAAGAATTGATGAAGGAGGTGATGATGGTAGGTTACCAGTTCAGAGTGCTTCCAGAGATGTACACGAGCCAATGGAATATGCTAAAAGAAACATTATGGACGGGAATCTAAGTATTGCGTTCCTATTACTGATTGACAACCATATTTTGGAACATATACGAATATGTACAGAGTTGGAAGCCTCTCGAGTTTTGGGGAAAAACTGGACAATTACGCAAGCAAAATTGAAGGCACTTCTTACAATATTGTACGCACGTGGGGCGTACGAAGGAAATACTTTAAGGCTTTAATATTTGTGGAACAACAAGTGGGGACCATAATTTTTCTCCAGCGCTATGAGTAGACGTGATTTTACCGAGATTCTGCGATACATTCGTTTCAAAAAAAGAAATCAGAGGAGTCAACGTTTGCAAACAGACAAATTCGTTTTAGTCTCAGCAGTTTGGGACAAATTTATTGAAAACTGTCAAAATTGCTTCAAAACGGGAGCTTATATTACCGTGGCTGAGCAACTTTTTCCAACGAAGGCCAAATGCAGATTTACCCAGTATATGCCAAACAAATCCCATAAATTTGACATAAAATTTTGGCTGGCGTCTGATGTAGAGACGAAATATGCGGAAAATGGCATTTCGTATTTAGGAAAAGACGAGGCTCGAAATGTATCAACCCTCCTAAGCGAATTTGTCGTAATGAAACTTCTTGAAACGTATACCATGAAGGGTAAAACTGTAACAATTGATAATTTTTATTTCAAGTATTCCTTTGGCGTTAAAATTAAGATCTTAAAATACTATGTTGCTTGGAACAATACGCGCAAACAAGAGGAAACTGCCGAAAACTTTTAAACTGAAAAAATGACAGCATGGCACGTTTTTCAACGTTGTTGTACCAATCCAATGGATGCACACTTACCGTTTATAAGAGCAAACCAAATAAAAAAATACTTATACTAAGTACAAAACATAAACACATCAAAATTGTTAAAGCTGCTAAGAAATTACCTGAAACTGTATCGTTTTATAATAGAACTAAATTTGGCGTCGATGTCACTGATCAACTGGCACGAAAATATACGGCGAAATCATGTTCCACAAGGAGGCCATTTCAAGTGTTTTTCAATATTTTACATTTAGCCGGAATAAATAGCTGGATATTGTACAAAAACACAACAGGAGAAAATATCTCATGGAAAGACTTTCTGTTTCAATTATCAGAAGAACTTGCTTCAGAATATTAGACTTCAAGGAAAAAACCACACGAAACTGATATACCAACTACAAGTGGCACAGCTTCTGTACGAAAATGGTGTCAAATAGGATATTGCAATAACAATAAGACTACAAATATTTGCAATATATGCAAAAAAAGTGTATGCAGAAAGTGTACAGACAGCAAAATCTACATATGTAGAAATTGTGACCAGTCATATTGACAGGTTTTGGTAGAAATATGGATATTTAAATAGCCTGTAAATCTAGTGTTAATAAATCTTACTCAGTTGATTTATCTCTCTTTCTCTATCAATCTCTACCTATTTCTCTCTCTCTCTCTCTCTCTCTCTCTCTCTCTCTCTCTCTCTCTTTCTCTTTCTCTTTCTCTTTCTCTTTCTCTTACTCTCTCTATCTCTACCTTTCTCTCTCTTCTTCATTCTGTCTGTCTATCTGTCTATTAGTCTCTCTGTCTGTCCGGCCGTCTGTCTGTCTGTCTTCTCTCTTGAAATTAATTGAAATTTAATAAAAAATATACTTCGAGAAGCTCGTCCAAGGGTTCTTTACGTTGGTACATAACGAAGGAAGATGAAGATTCACACAGAGAGTAAGAGAGAGAAAGAGAAAAAAAGAAAGAGAGAGAGAGAGAGAGAAAGTAAGAGGATGGGAATGATGAGAAAGAGACTTTGCAGTTGATGATGGTAGTGGTTGAGAAAGACGCTGGTGACTGTTCTGAGAGTTAGGTGAGGTAGTAAGAGCTTCTTTGCTGATGAGAGCTTCTCTATCTCTGTCTCTCTCTCTCTCTCTCTCTCTCTCTCTCTCTCTTTCCTTCGTTCAAAGAGGTGGTACATCGTAAGAACGCGTATAGAAGAGAGAAAGATAAAAATAGATAGAGAATAGAGAGAGAAATCTATATACTGTTAGAAATTATACCGGATTGGAATTCTCGGATGAAAGCAAGGCCCTCCGATTCGTCCGCTTTAACGATTTACCAAAACGTTGATTGTCGTTACTCGTTTAATAAGTAATTAAAGAAGGTATGCTCGGCGTCGTCGGGCATTTCGGGGCAATAGAGGCAGTTTGGTGTCCTCGCCCGGCCTATTCCATGCAGGTAACGTCGGAAGTAACCGTGTCCACTCAGGAGCTGAGTCAAATAGTAATCGACCTCCCCGTGACTTCTATCTATCCACGGTCTTACTTCCCGTATTAGCTTTGCCGTCCAGCGTCCTCTCGGGTCGTCATGCCACGAAGTCTGCCAGATCCGGAGTGTGCGTTCTCTCTCCTCATGCCTCGCTATTTCTTTTCCGACCTCAGCTTTCCTCTCGTACACCGCCTTTCGTTCCTTTGCGAGGAGCGCAATAGGGATGACTCCGGCGATGACCAGGACGGCTGGCTTGGAAACGGTCCGGTATGCAGAGGTGACCCTTACAGCTGCTTTCCTCTGCACTTGTGCCAGGCGCTTCCGGTAAACTTCCTTGCTAAGGGCGTCTGCCCACACTTCAGCCCCATAGAGAAGGACAGCTTGGACCGTGGTCATCAGTAATCATCGCTTGCTGGATTTGGGCCCAGTGACGTTTGCCATGAGCCTGCTCAGGGAGGCAACTCCCCTCGCAGCTTTGTCGGCGGTCTGTCGTATCTGCTCCTAAAAGTTCAGCTTGCAGTCGATCATGAGACCAAGGTACTTGGCTGCCGGCTTAGTTCTTACTGTTTCTTCTCCAACTCGTAGAAGGAGAATGGTGTTAATTCTTTTCTTTGTGAGGATAACGATTTCTGTTTTGCTAAGGGCCAGCGACAGGCCGTGTTCCGTCATCCAACCGTTTACCTTGCGCATGACTTGGTTCAGCTTCAGCTGGGCCACCTCTACATCTCTTGCAGCTATAAGTGCGGCGACGTCATCCACGTATCCCACAAGGAGCGTCTCTTCCGGCATTTCCGCCCTGAGTAGGTCGTCGTACGTTACGTTCCAAAGATCCGGGCCGAGAACGGACCCCTGCGCCGTTCCGGCTGAGATCGTTTTTTCCTTCCGCCCTTCCGTAGACTCGTATCTTACGGTTCGATTCCTCAAATAGTCGTCAATCATGCGCAGGAGGTATTTTGGCACCTTAAAGGTGTGTTCGAGGGCCTGCATCATGTCCCGCCATCGCGCAGAATTGAAGGCGTTTTTCACGTCGAGCGTCACCAGAAGTAATACCTGGCGCGAGTGCTGGTTGTGATTTTCCGCTCTTTCCACTGCCTCGCTGATCTTCCGGATCGCGTCGATTGTTGATCGCCCGGCTCTAAATCCGTATTACCTAAGTGATAGATCGCCGGCGACTTCGATCGCGGACAGTAGTCTTGCCTTTATAAGCTTTTCCAGCAGCTTACCCGCCATGTCAAGCATGCACAGCGGCCAATAGGACGATGGTAGCCCAGGGTCTTCCTTGCCCTTACTAAGGAGCACCAGACGCCCCATCTTCCAGCGTGCGGGGAAGACCCCTGCTGTTAGGTACGTGTTGTACGCATCCAGCAATAGAGATGGTCGGTGCTGTATCACGTGCTTCAGGACTTCATTTGGTATGCCGTCCGGCCCCGGTGCCTTCTTATTTCGTAGGGTGCGGGCGGCTTACTCCAGCTCTCTTACGCTAAAGGGAGCGAAAACCTCCACCTGGCCGAGTTCCATCTCCGCGCGCGTAGGATGGGTCGGGAGGAGAGTACTGACGATGGTTTCCATGCTAGCCGCATCCATGACGTTTGGTGGTTTCATGGCTCCGAGCTTCTGTGTTACAATCTTGTAACCCAGTCCCCACGGGTCCGTGTTAACGTCGTCTCCGAGCTTTCTCCAACAACGGACCTTACTCTGGTTAATGGCGCGGCGTAGCTGTTTTTTAGCGGCCTTGTACCTTTCGGATTTGGCATGTGCCTCCTCCCGGTTTTTTGCCCGCTGTGCGGCCCGCCTCAACTTCAGGCATGTCCTGCGCTGCTCCGCGATCTCATGAGTCCACCAATATGCGGGACGCAAGCCGTGACGTGGTCTCTGCGTCGGCATAGAGGCTTCGCAGGCCGCAGTGATGTGTCGCATAGTTGCAGCAACTAGCACTTCAGCCTCGGCCCTTCCCGACGCTCCGAGTCTCTCGCTCGCTTCTGGCTTTCTATTTATCACCTCTATGAAGCTTTTCGAGTTTAGCTTCTCGAGGTTCCACCTACGTGGCGGGTTCTTGCCAGCTCCTTCTCTCTTTAGTTTTAGATTTTCGCGGATTCCGAATGTGATGTATTGGTGGTCACTGCCGGTAAAGTTCTCGATTACCTTCCACTCCTCGATCCGCGGTAACAGGCCCTCATTTGCGAGGGAGATGTCTGGAATCGTCTCTGTGTACCCGGGGCGCCGAAATGTCGTGATGCAGCCAACGTTCAGGGCATTGAGCCCTGTTTTGGCCACCATTTCCATTATATATTTGCCCCTCGAGTTTTGGTGTGGCATTCCCCACTCTACCGCCCTGGCATTAAAGTCGCCGGCCACCAAGATGCTACCGGGTGTGTTTCGGACCACCTCCTCCAGCGTGTCTATTTTTTCCTGGAAGTCGCGAATGTGTTCGTTCGGAGTAAGGTAGCAACTGAAATAAGTTACATCCCCACTTTCAATCCAAACGAAACCCGGACGGCTTCCGTGACTCTTTACTGGTATCTTGCTTGACTCTAGGATCCAGATAGCCGCAGTGCCGCTAGGGTCAGAGAACCATAGGGGCGATTTCCTGTCCCTATATTGTTCACTGATCATCAGCAGATCTGCTTTCTTCTCTTGGGCCAGCTGATACAGTAGATCGTTTGCCGTCCTACTCCTGTTCAGGTTTGCTTGTAATATTCGCGTCATCGCAGGAGCTTCTTGGCCTTACTAATGGCTTCCTTGAACACGCTGTAGCGCCCTGATCCCGGGGCATGGTCACATTCGAGTTTTCCTTGTCCTTTGTCTTCCTCTGTACATAGGAGACAGTTTTGAGAGGCCAGGCACTCTTTTGCCCAATGGTTCACTTCGCCACATCTGTAGCAGAGCTTGCTTCTATCCGGGCCCTTGCAGTTCTGGGCGGTATGCCCATATCCGAGGCATCTGTAGCACCTTGAGACAACTGCCCTTCGTCTAACTCTGCAGCTGACCCAGCCCACCTTGATGTGCTCCAACTTTAAAAGTCGGCTTGCTCCTTGCTCGCTCACCTCTACAATGGCCATTTTGAGCCCTCTCCAGTTCGTCCTGGTCATCCAGATCTTCATATATTCGGGGCACTCCTGTATGTCCCTTCTGATCGCTTCCTCCACTTCGTGGACAGTGGTGAGACTGTCGAGGTCCCTGATCTCTATCGCCACCCTAGGTTCCAGGTGACGAACCAACGCTTTGTCACCTAAGATGTCCTTTAGTTTTTCTCCGAAGGCAGCCTTATCCTTTGTGGCCCTGCCCAATTCTATGAGTACCTCACCCGCCCTTGTTTGGCGAATTGATCTCACCTCTGCCTCCGAGTCTTCCGGTCTGGTTTTGCTACGGATTTCCCCGAGCACCTCCGCGTAAGTTCTTCCTCCATTTGGCTTGATCAGAAGGGCCTCCAGGCGTGGTTTCGCCCGCCTGGGTTTTCTCTTCTTTTCCCGGCCTTTCTTGTGTTCGCCGGATGTCTGGGCGGGTGTCTCCGCTATTTTCTTTTTCGACTTTCGGCGTTTCTTTACTACCTCCGTCCAAGTGGGGGTAGGTGGCGCCTCTTCCGTCTTCTTTTTTCCAGCCTTGTGCTCTACGGGGATCGTAGCTGCTCTTTTTTTGTTGGCTCCCTCTGATAATTCGACCCGGGATGCCTTGTCGCGCGGTTTGTCGCACGCCGTCCGTACAGGCTGATCCCTTCTAGAGAGCTCTGTAGTTTTCCAAGATGCTCGCAGGTGCGAGATAACGTCCAGGGCTTCTCCCAAAAGTACGATGCCCTTCTTGACATCTGCACTGATATTTCTCTGGCGCTCGGTTGCATTTTTCATGGCCCTCAAAATATCTTTACATTTTGCTAGCTCCTCCTCTTCTTTCTTCCTCGCACTAGCGATGTGATCATCGATGGGGGAACTGTGGAGCACGGTTCCCTCGTTGTCCTCCATTTTCGGTGTAGAGATGTTTGTTTTTGTCCCCATCTCTATACTTCTTTTTTCTTCCGGAGTTGTCTCTTTGATCCGGGTTTGTGGTGGTGTTCGCCCGATTTTCGACTTCCTTTCGAAAGGTTTTCTACTGCTTGTAGCATCTAATCCGACACCGGCCAAGTCAGCCACCGGCATAGAACTGCAGTTGTAAGATGACGACGACCGCGGGCCTGCTTGCGCACCCTGCCCAGCAGCCGCTACTGGGGGGTCCGTCCCCCTGTAGCGTAACTCTTGCTCCTCTGTATACTACCCATGGTTGGTTTATTGTTCTGGGTGTCCGACCCATAGCTATTTTTTGGTCCACCCCGGAGATTAATCCCCGGTACCCTGTATATCTACAAGGCGTCCCCCTATCCGCCACCCGGAGAGGCGCCCGATGGGGGAATAGCCACCCCACACGGGAATAATAATAATAATAATAATAGTGCGTGCGTGCGTGCCTGTGTGTGTGTGTGTGTGTGTGTGTGTGTGTGTGTGTGTGTGTGTGTGTGTGTGTGTGTGTGTGTGTGTGTGTGTGTGTGTGTGTGTGTGTGTGTGTGTGTGTGTGTGTGTGTGTGTGTGTGTGTGTGTGTGTGTGTGTGTGTGTGTGTGTGTGTGTGTGTGTGTGTGTGTGTGTGTGTGTGTGTGTGTGTGTGTGTGTGTGTGTGTGTGTGTGTGTGTGTGTGTGTGTGTGTGGAAAGAACTTAATATATCCAATCGTTAAATTACATTTCATAGTTATACGTTTAACCCTTTCGCTACGGCAGTGTCTTTCGTAGGAGCGTCACCGCTGTACGGGCCCACGTGCCGCCGAAGTTGCGCCACTGAACGGACCACTGCGCCTATATGACGTCGTCTATAGGCGACACTCGACACACAGGTCGTCGCGCGGATGTCGCCTATAGGCTACGCTCGTAGAGAAAGGGTTAAAGGCGAACGAACTTTTAGGGTTGCTAATAAAGGAAGGAAGGAAAGAGAATAAAAGCCGTATAAGGAGTAGCTCGAGCTCGAACTCGAGAGAGAGAGAGAGAGAGAGAGAGAATAGTTAACTCTTCGTCAACACTCGTAAAATTTCTATCATTAAAGCTCTTGCTGGTTCATAGTAAAGATACAGAGACAGAGAATGCGTGTAAGATGGAGAAAGAGAGAGAGAGAGAGAGAGAGAGAGAGAGAGAAAATTCAAAAGAAAGGGATGATTCGAAGTTCGAAACAAACCTCGAGTTATATATATTGTAGAACGAGGGAGAGTTAACACCTGTGCCGAAATTCCCACACCGTTCCTCGTCTCTTTTAACTACCCCATACCCCCTCTCCCTTTCTTTCTCAATATCTGGCCTCGGTCCAACCCCCAGTCCAACTTCACGTATCATACCACCCCTATTCCTTCGAACACTGTCGCGAAACAACCGTGAATCATTCTGTTACGTTCTAAAACTTTCTCTCTCTCTCTCTCTCTCTCTGCCTCTCTCTCTCTCTCGCTCTCTCTCTCTCTCTCTCTTTGTCTGTCTGTCTCTCTCTCTCTCTCTCTCTCCTTCTTAAATTGATTGTGGATGCTTGTCTGTGGGCTTCACAGCCCACAATCAACTTTATTCACATATAGATTTTCAAGGATCCGTAGAGCCGTCTTTTCTACCATGGGACGTAGAGTATTCACCCCTCGATGACGATGACGACGACTCTTCGAAAACACCCTCCATCGATGGAAGGACTATTAGGGATCACCCTTTCTGTTAGAGGGTAAACTTGACTTATGACGGAATACGTCTATAAGCGGGGAAACTCAAGTGCTTTCCCTCATACTCCTCTTCTTACATCCTTTCACAGCACCATCCATTCTTTCGTCTTCTTCTTCTTCATTATCGTCTTTATCTTTATCTTCGTCTTTGTATTTGTCTTCGTCTTTCTCATCGTCTTCGTTTTTGTCTTCGTCTTCGTTTTTATCTTCGTTTTCGACGGAAGCAGACGAAAAAGGACCAAGACGTGGCAGGAAATGTTTAGCATCCTTTTGGAATAACGTCCTTTTGCAACAACATTCATCTCTTTGCTTCGTTTTCTTCGTCTTTGTCATCTTCGTCTTTCTCTTATCCTTTCGGTACCTCTTTTTTGCAACATCAACCATTTCTTCTTCTTTTAATCATCTTCTTCATCTTCTTTGTCCTCATTTCGACAATAAGTTGGATCGAATCGAATCGAATTTTTTCATACGACTGTTATCTCCGAAAGAAAATCTGTTAAATGTTTTAAAGAGAAAAGGATGAATGTTATACCTTACAGAACACCATTGAGAAACGTTGTAGAACGTGATGGGGGAAAAAAAAACGAAAAAGATAAAAAAAGAAAAGAAATCGTATGGAAAATTACGGTATAATGTGATCGGCTAGCTATGATAAAAGATATCGTGGTATCTCGACCTAGGCCAAAATCGCTTTTTTCTATCGGGATAGGGTCTCAAGCTTGCCATAATTTGTCTACTATGAAACCACTGGCTCGCATACTTGCATACTTGCACCACAGAATCCCGATGATATCGTGCCAGTTCCGAAGGTTCTATTCTACCTCCTCTTTTTTTCTCAACATGAATACGTGTCTATATATGTACTTATGTGCATATATATATACATATATGTGTATATAACTTCATACAGTTTAGAGAAAGGTAGAAATATAACCAAAAAACAGCAAAGACGTAATGTATTCAAGTTATAATTTGTTAGATGATATAATTTTGTTTTTCGAATTATTCTTTTTGAATAAATAAATAAATGGTAATAAAATATTTAATAATGAATAACATATTAATATACAATAATAGAACCTTTAAATTCAAATAATAATTTAAATTTATTTAAAATAAAGATTTTAAACAATTTTTTCAAAAACGAAACGAAATATATATGTATATTAAAACGCTTTCAGGTTTAATTTTATGAAAAGACTATTGCGAAAAATTCTCTTAATTACTTGTAACAAAAGAAATTATCTTTTTTTCTTTTTTTTTAACAAAATTTCATCCAATACAATGTCAACAAGTTACATTGAATTTCCATATAATATATAAATAATGTGATACGAACGACAAATAATAATACAAATTTGTTGTACGATGTATTATATTCATTGTTCGAATTAAAATTTATCTAAACAAATTTCTTAAAAGAAGAAAAAAAAATGGAATCAATCAAAT